>JAREIK010001022.1:1828123-1893655 GCA_029783825.1 Sapria himalayana
ATATATATATATATCTTTCTATCTATCTATCAATTAAACTTTCTTAATCTAGTTGTGTATCTATCTATATATCATATCTAGTTTCTATTTATCTGTCTATCTATTCTGTCTCTTTATTAAACCTATCTATCTATTTCCACTCTTTCTATTTATCTCGTTATATCTATGTCTATCTATTTGAGTATTATCTATTTATCTATCCATCTAGCTACACTGTATAATAAATGTAAATCTATTTCCTATCGATCCATCTATCTATAATATGTATATCTATCTACTCAATCAAACAATCTATTTATCATACAATCAGGTGTATCATATGTCTATAAATACTATCTTTCAATCTGTCTATCAATCTTTCTTTCAATCTTTCTATCGATCTTTGATCTATTGGTTTATCAATCTATATATCAATCTATCAATTTATAATCTCTATGTATTTTATTTTTATGTGCCAGATATATTTGTCTATCTATATATTTATCTATATATTTGTATATAAATATATCTATTTATCTTTTTATTTATATATATTTCGATTTGTCTATATATCTATTTATCTATCCATCTTTCATTATATTTATCTATCTGTCTATCTATCTATCTATCTTGCAATTTATTTATTTATCTATCAATCTATTTCTCTATCTATCTATCTATTAATCTGTCAATCGAAATTCCTATCTATATATCTATTTATCTATCTATCTATATATTTATCTGTTAATCTATATATCTATTTATCAATCTATCTATATATTTTTCTATCTATATGTCTATATATTTATATGCCTATATGTATATTTCTCTATCTATCTATGTATCTATTTATCTATTAGACTATATATTTGTTTGTCTATCATTTTATCTATATGTATATTAATATGTTTATCTAACTACCGATCTATCCACATTTGTATATATCTATATGCAAATCTATTTGTCTATATATGTCTATCTATCTACCTATCTTTCTACCTGTCTATCTATCTGTCAAATTATCTATCTTTCTATCTATTTGTGTATCTATCTATCAATCTATTTGTCTATTTATTTGTCTAGCTATTAGTCTCTCTATCTGTCTATCTATATATCTATCTTTCTTCCTATCTATCTGCCTATCTATAAGTCTATCAAATTGTTTATCAATCAATCAATCAATCAATCTGTCTATCCATATGTCTATCTATTAATCTATCTATAATTCTTTCAAACAATCAATCAATCTATCTATATATATATATATATCTATTTATCTATCTATCTTTCTTTCTTTCTATAAATCTGTTTGCTAATCTAATTGTCTGTCCGTATATCTATCTATCTATCTATCTTTATGCCTATCTCTCTATGTATCTATATAATTGTCTATCAATCAATTTATTTATCTGTCTATCTATCTATCTATCTTTATGTCTATCTTTCTATGTATCTATATATTTGTCTTTCAATCAATTTATTTATCTATCTATTTTCTATCTATGTATCTATCTATCTATCTATATGTCTATCTTTATATGTATCGGTTGGTCTGTCTAGGTATCTTTCTATCTATATGTCTGTCTATCTATCTATCTATATATCTCTCTATCTATCTATCTATCTATATATATATATCTATCTATCTCTCTCTCTTTCTTTCTTTCTTTCAATCAATCAATCAATCAATCTATATATCAATATATCTTTTAATCTATCTATCAATATTTCTCAAATTCTATCTATCTATCTATTTATCTATATGTCTATCTTTCTGACTTTCTATTTATATATCTATTTGTCTATCTATCTATTTATCTATCTATCTATGTATCTATCTAGTTGTCTATCTATCTATCTATCTAACTATCTCTCAATCTAATGGTCCATCTATTTATCTATTTATCAATCAATTTATTTATATATCTATCTTTATAGCAATCTGTATATCTATATATCTGTCAATTTGTCTATTAGTCTATCGATCAATCTATTTTTCAATCTAACTATTAATTTTTCTATCTATCAGTCTATTAATCAATCAATCTATCTATATATATATATTTCTTTCTTTCTATTTGTCTATCTATCTATCTATTTATTTGTCTATCAGTGTAAGTATCTTTTAGTGCTTGTTTCTATCTATTAATCTATCTGTCTGTCTGTCTGTCTATCTATTTATCTATGTGTGTGTATGTGTGTGTATATATATATATATATCTATCTATCTATATATCTATGTATCTATCTATATATTAATCAATCTTTTATCTATATATCTATCGATCTATCTATCTATCTGTATATGTATTTATCTATCTAGATGTTGATGTATCTATCTATCTATCAATAAATTAATCAATCTATTATCTATATTTCTATTAATATATTTATCTATATATCAATCTATCTCTATTTCAATCAATCAATCTATATTTCTTTAAATCTATCTATTAATATGTATATCATTCAGTATTTCAATCTATCTATCAATATTTCTATTAATCTTTCTATATATTATCTATCTATTTTTGTATCAATTTATATATCAATATATATATATATATATATATATATATATGTGTGTGTGTGTGTGTGTGTGTGTGTGTGTGTGTGTGTGTGTGTGTGTATTTCACATTTTATCTATGTATCTATTTGTCTATCTATCTATTTATCTATATATCTATCTATCTATATAATAATGTTTCTATCTATCTATCTATCTGTTTATCTATATGTCTATCTTTCTATCTATCTATTTGTCTATCTATTTGTTTATCTATTTGTATATCTATATGTCCATCCTTTTATCTATTTGTCTATCTTTCTGTCTAACTATCTATCTATTAATCTATCAAACAATCTATCTAACAATCTACCTATCAATTTGTCTAGCAATTTTCTATAAATCTGGCTATCTATCTCTCTATCTATATGTCTATCAATATGTCTATCTCTCTTTTATCATTATATATATCTATATATGTCTCTGTGTAACTACCAGTCTATCTATCTCTCTATCTATTTATATACTTGTCTCTCTACCTCTCTATCTGTTTGACTATATATATATATATATATATTTATTTATTTATTTATATTTATATTTCTATCAATCAATCAATCTATCTATTTATTTGTCTATCTATCTATCTATTTATTTATTTATCTATCTGTCTATCTATCTATCTATCTATTAGTATATCTACTTAGTATCTATCTATCTATCTATCTACCTTTCTATCTATCTTTGTATCTATCTATCTATATATATGTCTATCTATTTATCTATCTATTTGTGTATCTATCCAACTATCTAGCTATCATATAATCTTTCTATCTATCTCTCTGTCTATTTTTCAATTAAAAGTTCTATATGTCTATCAATTTGACTATCAATATGTCTATCAATCTTACTATCAATATCTCTATCAATCAATCAATCTATCTGTCTATCAATCTTTCTATCAATATTTCAATTAATCTTTTTATTAATCTTTCCATCTATCTATCTATCTACTATCTATGTATCTATTTATTTGTCTGTCTATCTAACTATATATCTATTTGACTATCTATTTGTCTATCTATCAGATTATTTATCTTTCTTTATATCTATCTGTCCATCTACCTATCTATCTACCTATCTATCTATTTATATATCTATCTATTAATTTTTTATCTAAATTTATATCTATATATCGATCTATCTATCTATATATCTATTTGTCAATCTATCTGTATATTTTATCTATCTATCTATCTATTTTTATATCTATCTATATAGATATCTCTTTATCTATATATCTATCTGTCTAGCTATCTATCTATCTAGCTATCTGTCTATCTATATGTTTGTCTATCTATCTATATGTATAAAATCTATATATCTATCTATATTTCTATCTATCTATTTGTGTATTTATCTGTCTATCTATATGTCTATCTACCCATCTATCTCTGTATATATCTATCTTCTATCTAAGTTTCTATCTATGTATATGTGTATCTATCTATCTATCTATTTATCTATTAATCTATCTCTCTCTATCTATATTTCTAGCAATTTATCTATTTATAAGTCTATCAAATTGATTATCAATCTGTCTATCAATCTATCTATCTGCCTATCAATCTATCTATCAATCTATCTATCTATCTGCCTATCAATCTTTGTATCAATTTTTTCTATATCTATCTAGTTATTTGTATATTAATCAATCAATCTATCTATCTATCTATTTATCTCTCAATGTATTTGTCATTCTACCTGCCTATATATTTGTCTATCTATCTATCTAGATATCTATCTTTCTGTATATCTATCTTTCTGTCTATCTATCTATATAACTCTTTATTTATTTATCTATCTATCTATCTGTATATCTATCTATTTATTTATATATAAATTTAACTATCTATATGTTTGTTTATCTGACTATCTAACTTTCAATCTATTTATCTATCTTTCTTTCTTTCTATCTTTTTATTTGTCTATCTATTAATTTTTTCTATCTAATTGTGTATCTATATATCTATCGATCTATCTATTTATCAATTTACCTGTCTATTATATATTTCTATATATTTGTATATTTATTAGTCTATCTATCTATCTATCTATTTATCTATTTTAATTTCTATCTATATTAATATCTCTATATTTATTTGTCAATCTATCTATCTATCAATTTGTCTATTTAACAATCTATATGTATAAAAATCTATCGAATTATCTATCTATCTATCTTTATTTCCATCTATATATTTGACTATCTATTTGTCTATCTTTATGTCTATCTACCTCTCTATCTATCTATCTTCTATCTAACTTTCAACCTATTGATTTGTATATCTATCTTTCTATCTATATATATATCTATATATCTTTCTACCAATCTAACTATCTATAAGTCTATCATATTAACATTAATTCTAGCTATCATTATGTCTATCAAACTAGCGATAAATCTATCTATCTATTTGTCTACCAATCTATCTCTCATTCTTTCTATCAATCAAACTATCTATCTATCTATATATCTATCTTATTTTCATTTTTTTCTATCTGTCTATCTGTCTATCTATTTGCCTATCTATCTATCTATATGTTATCTATCAATTTATATTTTTATTTATCAATCTATCTATTTTTCTATCTATTTGTCTATCTATCTATCAATCTATAAATGTATATATCTATCTATCTATCTACCTATATATCTATATATCGATCTATTTGTATATATATCTTTCTATCTATCAATCTATCTTTCCATCTTTTTATCAATCAAAATTTTTATCTATCAATTTGTCTCTTAACATGTATATCAATCTATTTTTAAATCTCTATTTCAATATTTTTATCAATATTTCCATCTATTTGTCTATATTTATGTCTAACTATCTCTCTTTCTATCGGTCTATATATATATATATATATATATATATATATATATATATATATATATATCTATCTATTTATCTAACTATCTTTATATCTATCTGTCTATCTATATATCATTCAATTTGTCTATAAATCTATCTATCAATTTATCTATCCATCTGTATATCTATCTTTCTTTCTTTATTTCTTTCAATCAATCTATCTATCTTTCTATCTATATTTCTTTTTTTCTTTGTGTCTATCTATCTATTTGTCTATTTATTTGTTTGTCTGTATATATTTCTATCACATTTTTTATCTATCTATATGTATGTCTATGAGTCGATCTATCTATCTATATATCTATTAGTCTTTCTATCTATCTATTTGTTTAACTATTTTATCTATCTATCTATCTATTTATAAGTCTATCTATCTATGTATATATCTATGTATCAATCATTCTATGAATCATTCTATCTATGTTTCAATTTATCTATCTATCTATCAATCTATATGTTTATCTATCTATATATCTATTTGTCTCTCTATATCTATATTTTTGTATCTATCTATCTAACTATCTATCTTTTTAGCAATAAATTTGTCTATCAATCTACATATACATATATATGTATGTTTATTCCTTTTTATCTGAGTATCAATTTGTTTAACTTTTTATCAATATATGTATATATATATATATATATATATATATATATATCTATCTATCTAATTATCTACCAATCTAACTATCTGTCTATCTAATTGTGTATCTCTCTAGCTATCTATTTATTTTTCACTCAATCAATCTATATGTATATTTATATGTCTATCATCGATATATTTGTCTATCTTTTTATCTATCTATATGAATATCTATGTGTCAATCTATTTATATATCTATATATCTAAATATTTGTGTACCTATATGCCTATTTATTAGTCTATCTAAATGTTTATCTATTTATCTATCTATCTATCTTTTTATCTATCTATCTATCTATCTATATATTTATCAATCTATCTATTTATATATCTATTTGTCTATCTATCTCTTTATCTATTTTTCTATTTGTATATATATCACTTTATCTATCTATCTATCTATTAATCTGTCTGTCTATGAATTAGTTTATCTATCTAATTGTTTCTCCATCTTTTTATATGTCTATAAATAAGTCTATCTATCTGTCTATAAATCTATCTATCTATATTTCTATGTATTTATCTTTCTATTTGTCTATCTATATATCTAAATATCTATCTATATATGTATCTATCTGTCTGTCTATCTATCTATGTATCTATCTGACTGTCTGTTTATCTATCTATCTGTCTATATATATGTATATCTTTTAATCATATATATGTATATCTATGTGTCTATCTATCTATCTATCTGTCTATCAATCTATCTATATATATGTCTATTAATCTATCTATTATTCTATTTATCAATATGTCTATTAATCTTCTATCACTCAATCTATCAATCTGTCTATCCATTTGTCTATCTATCGATCTATATATCTATTTTTTTATATTTCTTTCTATCAATCAATCAATATATCTATTTGTCTATCTATTAGTTTATCTATATATCTATTTGTCAGTCTTTCTATTTGTCTATCTGTCTATTTTTTTATCTATTTATCTATCAATCAATCTTACTATCTGTTTGTTTATCTATTTGTCTATACATCTATCTATCTATCTATCTACATATCTTTCTTTTTATCAATTTATTTATATATCTGTCTATCTATAAGTCTATCTATCTATCTATCTATTTGTCAGTCTATTATTCTGATTATATATATATATCTATCTATCTATATATCTATCTTTCTATCTCTATATCTATCAGTCAATCTATCTATCTCTCTAACGAGCTATCTATCTATCTTTTAATCTTTCTATCTATCAATCTTTTTATTTATACTAGTATGTATTTATATTTTTATATATCTATCAATTTATCTATCTATCAATCTATCTTTATGTCAATCTATAAGTCTTTCTATCATTCTTTCTACCTATCTCTCTATCTGTCTATCTATCTGTCTATCTATCTAACTATGTATCTTCTATCTATCATTTTTTCTATCTATATTTGTATGTATCTATCAATCTTTATGTCTATCATTATGTGTGTGTGTGTGTGTGTATATATATATATATCTTTCTATATATCACACTATGTCTATTTATCTAACTAGGTCTATTTATATATATCTTTCTATATATATATATATATCATTCTTTCTATCTGTATGTATCTCTCAATCTATCAATCTATCTATATATATATATATTTATCTATCTATTTATCTATCTAAATATCTCTCTATAAATAAGTCTATATATCTTTTTATTTGTCTATCTATCGATCTAAATATCTATCTTTATATATATCAATATATCTAACTGTCTATCGATCTATCTATATATCTATATATCTATATATCAATCTATATATCAATCTATATATCTATCTATTTTTCTATCTTTATATCTATCTATCTATCTATCTAACTATTAATCTATCAATCTATTTGTATATCTATTTATTAATCTATTTATCTATCTTACAATATATCTATCTATGTATGTATGTATGTGTGTGTGTATATATATATATATATATATATATATATATATATATATATATATCTGTCTATCTCACTATTTGCCTTTCTATCTGTCGATCTATCTATTTATCTATCTATATGTCTGTCTTTCTATCTATTTATACATCTGTCTATATATTTATCTATCATTCCACATATCTATATATTTGTCTATTAATCAATTTATCCCTCTATCTATTTAATAATATGTTGATATATATATATATATATCTATCTATCTATCTATCAACTTTCCTATCTTTATATCAAACTATCTTTCAATCTGTCTATCTATCTATCTATCATTCATTCTATCAATATGTCTATTTTTCTATCTATCTATCTATCAATTTATCAATCTATCAATCTATCAATCTACTTATTTATCTTTCTATCTAACTGGTATTATATCTGTCTATTTATTTATTAATCTATATGTCATTCTATCTATCTATCTATCAATCTATATCTATCTCCCTATCAATTTGTAAATCTATCTTTTTAATACTCTTTTTATCGACCTATCTAATAATCTAACTACCTATCTAGCCAATAATTATATATCTATCTATCTATCTATATATTTATCAATCAATCAATCAATCAATCAATCTGTCTCTCTAACTATTTATCTATCAATCTGTAAATCAATTTTTCTATCAATTTGTCTCTCAATTTGTCTGTAATTTTGTGTATGAATCTTTCTATCAATATATCGATCAATAAATCTATCAATCTATTTAAGAATCTGTCTATCTATTTGTTTATCTATGTATCTATCTATTTATTTTTGTATCTATCTATTTATCTATCTATCTATCTTTCTTTCTTTCTATCTATCAATCTGTCTATCTATATATCTTACTATCTGTCTATCTATGTATATATCTATCTGTCTAAATATCTATCTATCTATCGGTTTATATATCTATCTAATTTTTATTTATTTGTCAATCTATCTCTGTATCTATCTATATGTCTATCTATCTGTCTATCTATATGTCTATCAATCTGTCTATCTTATCTATCTATCTATATGTCTATCAATCTGTCTATCTATCTGTGTATCTACCATTTATCTTTCTCTTTATTTTTCTTTTAATAATCAAAAAATCTATATGGGTACATAATTGTCTATCTATTTGACTATCTATCTATCTATCTGTTTGTCTGTCTATCTATCTACCTTTCTATTTGTTTGTCTAGCAATCAATCTACTTGTCTATGAATCAATCTATTTATCTATCTATCTTTATTTCTATCAATCTACATGTCTATCTATTTATCTATCTATTTGTATATTTATCTATATATCAATCAATAAATCTATCTATCTCTCTATCTATCTGTCTTTATTTCTGTCTATCTATATTTATCTATCTATCTATCTATACTTCTATTTATGTCTATCTATGTATCTATCTATCTATTTATCTTTTTTTCAATATGTCTATCTATCTATCTTTCAATATTTCTCTCAATCTGTATATGAATCTAATATCAATCAATCTATACATCTGTATATCCATCTATCTATTTGTCTATCTATCTATCTATATGTCTATATTTATGCCTAATGATCTAACTATATTTATATCTATCTATCTATTTATTTATCTATCTATCTATCTAAATATCTATCTATCTTTCTTTCTATCTATATATCTTTCTATATGTCTATCTATCATTCTATCTATCAATTAGACAATCTATATGTATATCTATCAATCTATCTGTCTATCTATAGTTCTATCAATATATCTATTTATCTATCCATCTATTCGTCTATCTCTTTATATATTTATTTCTATCTCTCTATATAGCTATCTATTTATCTTCTTATTAATTTGTCTATTTATCTTTCTATCATTCTATTGATCAATCTATATATTAATCTATCTCTCAACCTCTGTATCCATCTTTCAATCTTTCTTTTTATCTGTCTATCTATTATTCTATCTATTTACTTATTTATTTATCTATCTTTCTTTCTATCTATGTATCTGTCTGTCTATCTATCTATCATCTATCTAACTATGCGAAGCTAGATTCTCATAGCGAGGTGCTTTGAGTTAGTGAAGCGCTGTAGTAGCGCCGAAGTCCTATGTGCGATAATGCAGAGCCAAGGGTGCTCTGCCTTATCTTTATCTATCTATCTATCTATTTTTCAGTCTTTCTATCAGTCTATCTGCCTATCTCTCACCCTATCTATCAAACCATCTATATATGTGTATATCTCTCAATCTATCTATCAATCCATCTATCTATCTGTATATCTATCTATGTCTATCTATCATTCTATCTATCTATCTATATATCTTTCTATCTATCTCTCTATCTCTCTATCTATTTATCTATATATCTTTCTATGTACTTTTCTATTTATGTGTCTATCTATCTATATATCTATCTAACTATATATCTATATATTTGTATATCTATCTATTTATCTATCTATCTGTCTGTTTATCAATTTGTCTATCTATTTGTCTATGTATCTATCTATATATCAATGAATTTTCTGTCTATCTATCTGCCAATCTAATTGACTACCTATAGTCAATCTATCAGTTTATTTTACTAACTAACTAATTATCCGTCTATCTTTATATATATATATATATATATCTTTATATCTGTCTATCTATGAATCAATCTATCTATTAATTTGTCTATCTATCTATCTATTTTAACTTTTTATCTATCTATCTATCTATATTTCTATCTGTCTGTCTATTTATCTTTCTATCTATTTTGCTAAAAATCTATCGATATATAAGTCCATCTATTTATCTATCGATTTTCTGACTATATACCTATGTATTTATTGGTTATCTTTCTGTCTATCTACCTATCTCTTTTTCTATCTATTTATCTATCTATTTGTATATCTATCTATCTGTCTATCTATATATCTATTTATCTTTCTGTATATCTACGTGTCTATCTATCTATATATTACTACAAAAAATCTCAAACAACTAGGGATAATTCCCTAGCTACTAGGGGGTTTTTTTGCTAAATGACATATAGCAACGGATAAACAATGTAAGCTTTCCCAATCTAAAGTGCGCATCCCTATAAATTAGCAAGGGAATGTTTACCTATCTAAAATATTTTAGCGACCAAAATATCCTTAGCTAAAATAATAAATTTCCTACTTAAATTAGCAAGCTAAATGAGAGTTTCCATCGCTAAATGGATATAGCAATGTAAGCTTTCCCAATCTAGTGTGCTCATCGCGAAAAATTAGCGAGGGAAATAGTCTATAGCATAAAAATTTTAGCAACAAAAAAATCCCTAGCTAAACTATTAATTCCTCTATCTAAATTTGTAAGGGAAAAATCCCTAGCTAAATTAGCAAGAGAAAATTCCCTAGCTATTTTCATTTCAAAACTTTTTTCAAAAATTTATTCTTTTTAAAAAAATTTAATTAAATAATTTAATATTTTTATATTAAATTGAATAAAATAGAAACTATAAACAATAATTTATAATTAAAAAAATAAAATTATATAATAAATTATTCTGATTCAATATTTTACATAATTCAAACAAAACCATAAAAAAATTTTGTTGCATCTTATTCATCAATATATCTACTGACAATGCATAAAGTATAATCTATCTGTGCATTGATATTACTTTCTTTCCTTCTGCTCCTCCGATCACCATCTTTCTACTGTGACAAAGCTATCCAAGTCGCGATGCGTCTTGTCTCGTGAAAAATCTCATCACTTATACAAGCTTCGTATGGGGAACAATGCGGTACCATGACTATATGAAATTTAAATAGTCAATCAAATCAAAATAAATAAATAAATAAAGTTATGTTTTCATAAATGTATAATACTACAGTATATTTGTACATATATATTATAGTGTATATGTACATATATACTAGCATTTTCACTCGTTACATGTATTCCTGAAGTATATCTAAATTTATACTTCACTATTATATGTACATATATACTCAGTATATATGTACATATAAACTACAGTTTTATATGTACATATATACTCAGTATATATTTATATATATACTGAGTACATATGTACTCAGCATATATTTACATATAATACTACAAAAAATATATGTTCTTATATACCGAGTATAAATGTACAAATACTATAGTATTATATTTACATATAAACTAACTATATCTGTACATATACTGCATTATTATATGTACATATGTACTGAGTACATATATACTAAGTATATATGTACATATAATACTACAGAATTATATGTGCTTTTATATTGAGTATATATGTACATATACTGTAGTATATTTGTAGATATACTAAGTATATAAGTACATATATGCTATAGTATTATATGTACATGTATACTCAGTATACACGTACATATATACTTCAGTATATACATATATTTATTTTGTAGTATGTACGTGCATATATACACAGTAGATCTACACACACACACACACATATATATACTACAGTATAGATATATACTGTAATATATACTGCAAGAAAACCTAAAAGAAACAATGAACAAATTACAAAAAATTACAATGCACAGGAGGACGTAGAACTGCACGAAATAAGAGTGTCAAGAACAAACCTGCATTTGCATGGGACCAGAATTTTTTTGTCCATCTCACAGCTTCAAAAGCTAAGGTGTTGTTCATATAACCAAGAGGACAAGCCAAACCATTTATTTACTTATTATAAACTAAAACTCTACCCAAAATATTTGGCTCTACAAACATATTTACAAATATATAAAAATAGTAATTATAGACATGAATAAACACAAAGCTGAGTTGATAGTCATACAACTTCAACAAATATCTAAAAGATGTCCAACACTGATGTTTATAGAGAAAGAGAGTGCAAAAAACAAAATGTTTCAGGAATAATGAAGATATTAGAACTTTACCTCATTTTGATCCAGTTAAAATCATTAAAGATGGGACCCATGCATAGTACAGACCATGGCAATGTTTGAAGGCTTTGAATCAGAATTTTTTCGTGCATCTCACATCAAATTTCTTACAAAGATTCATTATTAGGTTAATCAGGAAAGAAAAGAACAAAACTAGAATAAAGATAAATGATACCACAAAAGATGAACCACTTCTAAGCCCCCCCCCCCCCCCCCCCCCCCCAAGGTTTTCTTAGTTTGTAGTGCATTATTCAAGAAAGATATATATTTTGCAAGTATATCATTAGCTACTCAAGTAACTATATGTATTTCATAATCTCAGATATTGATTCTCTAATCCAATGAAATACATTGCTTGTGGATACATAGATATGTTAATGCTCCAGTAAAGCGATTGAAGGCAAAGCCGTAATCTACTTTACATTACCACTATTAGTTTCTCATGTTCATATGTTTGCTTTTGTACATTTCCTCTTTCTCTATTTGTGTGTGTGTGTGTGTTAGTGGAAATGTTCTAGATTTTTATATATGTTAGCCTATTGTGGGAGTTAACATGTTTTTATGAGTTTAGACAAGTGGCAGGGGTTCATTGGTGGAAATTTCAAGTTTGATGCTAAAAAGTGTTATTATTCCTTTGTTCCTTTTGTAAACATATCTATGATTTGAGTGAAGCATCTACGCAATCCTATATCGTATGTAATATGTAGCATAGATGTTGCATTTATTACCATGTGATAAGGTGTGGGCAACAAGCTTTAAATATTAGTTACACAAATATAAATTCATATCAAAATATTTTATAAAATATTTTCTCATCATTTAAATCAAAATGATAACTTGTTTTATTGTTATTAATATCATGTATTGTAGCAATCACAAATATTATTGGCTCATAAAATATTTCATTTTGGGCCTTTGTTTTCCCCAGCATATGTGCTTTGGTATATCAATTATAAAATATTTATAAAAAAATAACTCATTTTCATGTTCAGTAAAAAATGTTTAAGAATAAAATATTTCTATTTTAGTATACTATAAATGTTCCTTAGATTTATTGTCACTATATACATATAAAGTGAAAATTAATATATATAGCATATATGTATGTATATAGCATATATGTATGTATGTATATAGCATATATGTATGTATGTATTTAGCATATTAGTATGTGTGTGTGTGTGTGTGTGTGTGTGTATAAGTATTTAGCATATATGTATGTATGTATGTATATATGTGTGTGTGTGTGTGTATACTTATAGTATATATATACATACATACATACATATATATATATATATATATATATATATATATATATATATATATATGTATATGTATGTGTATACATGTGTATGTATGTAAGTATGTATATATGTATGTATGTATGTATGTATATATATATGTATGTATGTAAGTACATTTATGCATGTATGTATATATATATATATATATATATCTTTCTATCTTTATAAATATATATGTATGTATGTGCATATATATATGTGTGTGTGTATCTGTATGCATATGTTTGAATATTTTTAAAAAACATTATAGTTTTCAACCTGAAACACACACAAACACACACACACACACGTAAACTATCCTCAAAACCTTAGTGGTTTTTATAAACTTTAACACCATTTGTGTTTTTTTTGACTATATGTACTAAAGAGAAAAATATATTTCCAATATAAACTATCATGAACTTGAATTTTTATTTTTGTTTATAGATAGCAAATTATAAGAGAGAATTTTCATTTCCAAATTTTAATTTCAAAAATATGAGAAATTGTGTTTTTATGAATATTTTATAATTAGTTTATGAAAACATCTAGTATATGCAGTTATAAATAGTTATATATAGTTAAACATATAGATAATATATATATATATATATATATATATATATTCATACAAGTAGGTATATGTAGTTATACATAAATGTATATAAAGTTATAAACAAATATAGATTTACATATATGTATACATAGTTATAAATATAGTTATATTTAATTATATATAGTTTTATATAGTTATAAAAATATTTTTATATATAGTTATACACATATAGTTAAACATAATATTCTATGTTGTTATACATGTAAATATAAAACTAGTTACATGTTATACATATAGTTACACATTTAGTTAAACTTGAACCTTCCCTCACTAAATATTGATAGTCACAAAATCATGAGCTCTAATGTCTCCTCCAACAAATACATTTAATCATTTTATTTATGTTTGTCAATAAATTTTAATTTAAATGTATATTGATTAAATTATATTTATGTTTGTTAATAATAAATATATTGATAAAATTATTAAATATTTAATTTTTAATTGAACAATTTAAATTTTTTGTGGTTATAATCATGAAGCTACTTCAAAAAATTGGAACAATTGATTAGTAATCAGCATCATTAATTTAAAAAAAACATTAACTTAAAAATATTGTAACATTATTCTGATATTTTATGTCATTAATCAAAAATACGAGAATGTTTGGAAATTTTTGTAATTATAGTGCCGATCCAAACCTAGATTTTTGAAATTTGTTATTTTCTATTTACTCAAAAATACTAATATAAGATTATTTTTAATATAACTTTCATCAAATCTATTTTATTAAATTTTATTAATAAATTTTAAATTTCCATAATTTAATTTTAAAACATATATAGGCTTTTCTGATATAATATTTATATAAATATTAGAAAAAAAATGTTTATTAGATAATATTAAATACAATGTTTGTTTGAATATTTGTTGTAGGTTGCTCTCGTAGTCCTGTTTTGCTTCTCCTCTCGTCGTCATTGAAAGATAGAACAAATTTTTAGTGGTTAATGCCTTAGCATTATTGTTTCACGGAAACTATAAAAACAAAAATTTGAAGCAAATATATAGAAAATAAAGATACAAAAAATAAAAGTAAACTAAAATTATAAAAAATAAATAATTTAAATAAAAAATTAGAAATAGATTTTTATTTAAGCATAAATGATATTATTTCATAAATAAATAATATAATATAATAATAAAGTATTTCTTATATATATATATATATATATATATATATATATATATATATATATCTATATCTATATCTATATATATATTATGGTTATAAGTTTTTAAGAATCATTGAAGTATTCATTTAATAACCACACGTAGATTTTTATTTTTTAAATAATCAAAATTTTTTTGATGTTATTAAAACATCTGTGTATTAATTTTAAAATTCAATTTATTTACTTTTTAATTTTATAAAAAATTTGAATTTTTTTTAATTTGAAATTTTTTTTATTATTCAAAATTTTTAAATATTTTAATCATTATTTTTTAAAAAGATTTCTATAATCATTAAAATATTTTAGAAATACAGGAATAATATTAATATTTACTTGTTTATTCCTTAATTCATATAATTTTATAAATTTTTTTATTTAATAAAATAATTGTTTATTTTAGTTTTTTATCAGTAGTAATTTTTATTTATGTTAATTTATTAAATAAAATATTTTCAAAATATTTATATATAAATAATAAATTATATTATTTTTTTAATATAAATATTTAAATATCATAATTAAAAATTTCAGAAAAATATTTTTTATAATATTTTAATTAATTTATAATCAAAAAAATAATAATTTGACTTATCTACTATAAATTTTTATTTGTATATATATATTTATTATATTTTTTATATATAATATCATATTTTTATAATTATATGAGGATATTGTGTGTTTAAAGGATAGCTCATCTATTGACCATGAAATACCTTTAATATAAAAATTTAAATAAAATATTATAATAAATAATTTTAAAAAATATTAAATTATTATAAATTAGCAATGGAAATTATCACTAGCCCAAATAGTAGGGAAAAAATCCCCAGCTAAATGCATATATTTTGAGAAAGTAAAAACTTCAAGAATAATTGCTTTGAATTTTTTATAAAAATATAAAAAAATAAATTTAGATAATTATTTAGGAACGGATTTTGTCTTGAACTAATTAGCTAGGGAAATTTCATCATGAAATCTGTTGTTATATCAAGGATGTAATTGACTAGGAAAATTTTATCACTAAATCCATAGCTATATTCCAGATCTAATTAACTAGAGAAATTAACTCGCTAAATCCTTCACTATATCAAATATGTAATTAGCTAGGAAAATTCCATCGCAAAATCCATCACTATATCATGGATGTAATTAGCTAGGGAATTCTGTCTCTAAATCCATAGCTATATTCCAGATGTAAATAGCTAGGTATATTTCCTTGCTAAATCCGTTGCTATATTTGCGGCTTTTCATTGCACGAAATTTACAAAAAAAATAGCGACGGATTATTTATGGATCTAATTAGATATGAAAATTACGTCAGTAAATCTATCGCTAAATTTATGGTTTTTTGTTGCACAGAAAGTTATGAATAAAATAGTGAGAACATATTTTCAAAAGTGAAATTCAATTGCTAATCCATCGCTAAATTTTATTTCAATACAAAATCTAAAATCCCTTACTATTCTCTAGCTAATACTTCACAATTTAGCTAGAGAATGATCCCTAGATAAATTTTCCTAGCTAAATTGACATTTTTTGTCTATTTATTTATTTATCTATCTAACTATTTATCTATCTATCTCTATATCTATCTATCTAACTTTTTATCTTTCTATCTATCAATCTTCTAATTTTTCTGTCTATTTATCTATCTATCGATCTGTCTATCTTTAAAATTGTCTATCTGTCTTTGTATATGTGTATCTGTGAATCTATCTGACTAGCTATCTGTATATATGTGTGTCTATCTATCTATCTATTTGTTTATCAATCTGTCTCTCAATCTGTCTATATATATATATATATATATATATATATATATATGTGTGTGTGTGTGTGTGTGTGTGTGTCTATTTATATGTATATCTATCTACCTATCTATCTAACTATATATCTATCTAACTATATATCTATCTATTTTGTCTATCTATTAGACTATCATTTTGTCTATCTATCTATCGAACAATCTATATATTTGACTAATAATCTATAGAAATTTCTATCTATCTATCTGTCTATTTATCTATCTATTTGTCTATATATCAATCAATCAATAAGTTTATCTATCTATATATTAATCTATCTATCAATCTATCTGTCTAATAGTCTATCAAACTTTATATACACATGTTTATCAATCTATTTATCAATCTATTTTTTAATCTATCGATTAATATATCATTATATCTATATATCTATCTTTCTCTCTATATCTATCTAATCTATCTAACTATCTGTATATCAATATATCTATCTAACTCTCTATCTATCTATATAATATATATCTATCTATTTTTCTATCTAATAAACTATTGATATATCTATCTATCTGTCTATCAATCTTTCGGTCTATACATCTATCTATCAAACTATTTATCAATCAATAAATAAATAAATCAATCTATCTATCTATCAATAAATCTATATATCTATATGTATATCTATCTATTTATCTATCTATCTTTCATTCTTTCTTTCTATGTCTATATTTATTTTCCTATCAATCTATCTATCTATCTTTCTAGCAATCTTTCTTGCTATCTTTCAATCTATCAAACTATCTATCTATCTTTTTTTCTATTAATCTATCTATCTATTTATCATTCTATCTATTTGTCTACCTATATATTTATCTATCTAATTGTCTATCTATCTATCTATCTATATATCTTTCTATCAATCTATCTATTTATCTATCTATCTATTTATCTACATATATATCTATCTGTCTGTCTATGTATCCATTTATCAATCTGTCTATATTTCTATCTATCTATTAATTTATCTATCTATTTATTAGACTATCTATCTATCTATCTATTTGTCTTTCTTTCTATCAGTCTATCTATCTTTCTATTTATATATCTATTTATCTATCTATCAGTCTATTTTTCTATCTTTATGTCTTTCTATCTAGTTGTCTAACTATTTGTCAACCTAATTATCTAACTAACTAACTAACTAACTAAATATCTATCTATCTTTATATATGTCTTTCTGTATGTCTACCTATCTATCTTTAAATCTATCTGTCTATCTATATGTTTATATATGTATTTATCTATCTTTCTATCTATGTGTATATCTATCTGTGTATCTATCTTTCTATCTATCTTTAAATCTAAATGTATATCTATTTGTCTATTAATTTGCCTATCTATTTCTCTATCTATCTTTTTATCTATCTATCTATCTATCTATTTATCTATCTATATGTCTATCTATCTATCTATGCATCTATATGTTTATCTATCTTTCTATCTATATTTTTATATCTTTTGATCTATCTATCAATCTATTTATTTGTCTATCAATTTGTCTCTCTATCTATCTTCTATCCGTATATATATCTAATTTTCTTTCTATCTATATATCTAACTATATATATGTCTATATGTCTGTCTATATTTTGGTCTATCTATTTAGTAAATAATATATCAATCTAATTATCTATCATTCTACCTTTTTGTCAATATATTAATGTATCTATCAATTTTTCTATAGATTTTGCTATCAATCTATCTATCTATTTATCTCTCTCTATCAATCTATCTAATATTCTATCTAATTATCAATCAAATTTTTTATCTGTATATCTATCTATATAGCTAGTTATCTATATATATATATATATATATATATATATATATATATCTATCTATCTATTTATATATCTGTCTAACTATTTATATATCTATTTATTTATCTATATGTATATCTATCTATCTATCTATCTATCTGTCTATCTATTTATATATCTAACTAATTGAATATCTATTTATCAATGTATCTGTATATCTATCTGTCTAGCTATCTATCTATCTATCAATATATCTATCTATATATCTATCTATATATCTATCTTTTTGTCTATATATCTATCAATCTATTTATAGGTATATCTTTATACTTATGTATTTGTATATCTTTCTCTCAAGCAATCTTTCTATAATTCTATCAATTAATATATATATCTATCTGCCTATATATATGTCCATCAATCTTTCTATCTTTCTATCTATCTATCTATCAATCTATCTATCTTTTATCAATATGTCTATCTATCTATATATCTTTCTTTTTATATGTCTATCTATCTATTTATCTATCTATCTTATTATCTATCTATTTTTATTTCTATCTATTTATCTATCTATCTGTCTATCACTCTTTATATCTGTCTATCTATATGACTATCTATATATCTATTTTTCTATCTATTTATTTGATTAGATATCTTTATATCTATTTGTCTATCTATTTTTCTGATAATATGTTGATATATTTGTCTATCTATCTTTTTATCTATCTATCTATCTATCTATCTATCTGTCTATTAAAATGTCTTAGAGGTGTTAAACGGGCTGGGTCAGCCCGTTTTTTTTGAGCACGGGCGTGCTTTCATGATGGGCCAAGCAAAGCACGGTTACTGTATCGTGCCGTGCCTGGCCCGGCATGGTTTTAAAAAGCTGGGCCCAGCCCAGCATGGCAAGCCGTGCTGTGCTCGGCCCCCTCGGGCCTGGCTTGGCCGTTCGCACCAAGCCAGTCTGTACGGGCCAGTAAAAATTTTTTTTTTAAAATTTTTTTTTATTTTTATTTTATTTATATAAATTATTAAATTATATATAAAATTTTAGATAATGTATAATAATATATATTTATAATATGAAAAATGTCAAAATTTATTAAAATAACAAAGTTTAAATTTTTTTTATAATGTTATATAAAATTAGTTTAAAATTTATTAGAATTATATAATATAGTTATAAATTTGTAAATGAAAAATTAAAACAAAAAAAATAAATAAATCAATACATTTTGTTTAAAAATATAAAAATTAAAAAAAACATAAGCAACTCAAATGAAAAATGACCAATAAGCCATTTGATACTGAATGTCTGAACCAAATAAATTACAGTTTTAACATAACATATAAATAAAGCGTATAATCAATAAAAAACAAAACATCGAAATCAAAAAATAGCAGATCATCATCAATCATAAATTGGAATATCATGAGCATCATCAGCCGCAACATCAAGATCAGTATCATATGGATTATGATCATCAGCAATCATCTCCTCCACTATCATAGTGGATGCGGCTACAGTCCCAGTCCCAGTCCCAACTTCAGCACGATCATGGTTGCTAAACCTCAAATCCTCCCAATCTTTCAAACAAGCCAAGGTCTCAACAATATCTGGACGTAATCTCGATCTCCTATCCGAAATCATGTTCACTACAACAGAAATTGCAGACTTCGATGCTATGCTCGACACCGAAAGAGTCAGTAGATCCCATTCCATCCTAGATAACTAATCTGTCTATTTGTCTATCTATCTATGCATCTAAATATCTCTCTATTTATTTGTATATCTTCGTGTCTATCTATTTGCCTATCTATTATTCTATATATCTATCTTTCTATCAATCTATATATCTATATGTTTATCTATCTCTATTTTTATCTATCTGTCTATCTGTCTATCTATCTATTTGTTTATCTATCTCACTATCTATCTATCTATATATCTATCTGTCAATTTGTCAATCTATTTATCTAATAATCTATCTATGTATCTATATATGTCTCTATCTATCTATCTGTCTATCTATTTGTATTTCTATCATTCTATTTCTCTATTGATCTATATAATAATCTATCGATCTATTTATCTATCTATCTACCTATCTGTCTATCTATGTATCGATCATTATGTTTATCTATCTATCTATCTATCTATCTTTTTATCAATTAGTATATTAATTTATCTATCAATCTGTCTTTCAATTTATCAATAAATCTATTTATTTTCTATTGATCTATTTGTTTATCTTTCTATCTATCAATCTATTTGCATGTTTGCCTATCCATTTATCTATCTATGATATTATTTATCGATTTTTGTATATATCTATCTATCTATATTTCTGCCTATCTATCTATCTATCTTTCTGCCTATCTATCTATCTATATATCTTTCTTTATTTCTTTTGTATCTATCTGTCTATTTATCTATATATATATCTATTAATTTATATATCTATCTTTATATCTATCTATTTTTCTATCATTTTATCTATCTATCTATCTATCTATCATTCTATCTATCTATTTATCTATTAAACTATCTAATAATTTATAAATCAATCTATCTATCAATTTGTGTATCAAACTATTTATTAATTATTTATATATGTCTATCTATCTATCTTTCTATCCATCTATCTATCTATTTATCTATCTATCTATCCTTATGGCTATCTATCTTTCTATCTTTCACTTAATCAAAATATGTATCAAATTGTATTTTGATCTCTTTATCTATCTCTCTATATGTTTATCTGGCTATCTATCAATATGTGTGTCTATTTTATTATGTATCTATGTGTTTACCTATCTATTTGTCTATCTATCTATTTGTATGTCTATCTGTATTTCTATCAATCAATCAATCAATCAATATCATTCTCTATCTTTCTGTCTATATAACTATCTTTATATCTAAGAATCTATCTATATATTTATCTATCTATCTATCTATCTATCACACTAACTTTTTATTTATTTTTGTATCAATTTGTCTATCAATAAGCTACCTTTATGTCTATTTATTTGTTTATCTATCAAGATGCATATCTATTTGTCTATCTATCTATCTAAATGCTTGTATTTCTATCTATCTGTCTATGTCTATTTATCTTTTAGTATATCTTTCTGTCTATCTATTTTTTAAACATTATATCTATCTATCTTTCTTTCTACCAAACTATCAATCTATTTGTCGATTTATCTTTCTATACATCTATCTTTTGTTATATCTAACTATCTACCTATCTATATGTCTATCTATCTGTCTAACTTTCTATATATCATTATGTCTATCTATCTATCAATATATCTATTTATCTATCTTTTAATATCTGTCTATTTATCCATCTATATATGTGTCTATCTATTTGTCTACTATATGTCTATCTATCTGTATATCTATATTTTTATTTATTTTACTATCTATCTATATATCTTTATATCTATCTTTCTGTCTATCTATCTTTCTATCTTGGCATCTATTTATCTGACTATCTATTTGTGTGTATATATATATATATGTGTGTGTGTGTGTGTGTGTGTGTGTCTATTTATATGTATATCTATATGTCTATCTATCAATCAATCTATATGTCTATCTATCTATCTTATCTTTCTTTCTATATATCTATCTGTCTATGTATGTGTCTATCAATCTATCTATCTATGTATCTATCTATTTGTATATCTACATATCTACCTATCTGTATATTTATATATCTATCTATTTCTTTATCTATCTTTCTATCAATTGGTATATATATATTTGTCGATCTATCTTACTACCAATCTATTAATTTATCTATGTATCTATATGGTTATCTATCTCTCTATATATTTGACTATCTATCTGCCTATCTATCTATCTGTCTATATATCTATCTATCTTTCTTTCTTTTTGTCAATCTGACTACCTATCTATCTCTCAATCTATATGTGTATCTATCTGTTTATCTTCCATTCTAATAATCTAGATATCTTTATGTATATCTATATATCTATCTATATATGTATTTATTTATCTAACTAACTGTCTTTCTATCTATCTGTTTATAAATCTGTCTCCCTATCTATCTATCTCTCTGTCTATCTATCTATATGTGTATCTTTATGTCTATATATCTGTCTAATAATTTGTCGATCTATCTCTATATCTATCTTTATATCTATTTATCTATCTATCTACCTAACTATATGCATATCTATCTTTCTATTTATTTAGCAATCTAATATTCTATCAATCTTTCTGTATATATATATATATATTTGTTTATTAATCTATCTTTCTGTCTATCTATATATCTTTAAGTCTATCTATCTATCGATCTATATGTTTAATAATTTTTTTATATAATGATCTATCTATCTCTCGATTTATCTGTCTATCAATCATTCTATCTATATATTTATCAATCTATAAATATATCTATTTATCTATTTATCTATCTGTCTATCTTTTTGTCTATATATCTGTATAACTTTCTATCTATCTATCTGTCAATTTATATTTTTAATAATTTGTTGATCTATCCATCATTCTTTCTGTCTATTTATCTGTTTATCAATCTATCTTTCTACCAATTTATCAATCTGTCTATCAATCTATTTATCAATCAATCTATCTATCTATCTATCTATTCTTTTATCTTTCATTTTGTCAATCTATATGTCTATCTATCTGTCTATATATATTTCAATTTATTTATCTATTTCTCTATCTATCAATCTATCAATCTATCAATCTAGCTCTCTTTCTTTAAGTTTATATATCTATCTATCTATCATTCTTTCTGTCTCTCGATTTGTCTATCTATCTATTTGTCAACCTATCTTTCTTTCTATCTAAATGTGTGTCTTTATCTTTGTATTTGTTTCTCTATCTCTCTATCTATTTATTTTTTTATCTATCTAACTTTCTATATATATATATATATATCTATCTATCTATCAATCTATTTGTCTATTTATCTATCAATATATTTGTATATCCATCTATCTATCTAATTATATGTCTATCTTATAATTTATCTATCTATCTATATATCTATTTGTCTACCTATCTTTTTATCAATCAATCTATCTGACTATTTATCTGTCTATCTATCTGTCTATCTATTTGAATATTTATTTTTCTATCAATCTTTCTATCAATCGATGTATCAATATATCTATCATTCTATCTATGGATCAATCTATCAATCTATCTATCAATCTTTCTATACATCTATCTATCATATTTTCTATCAATCCTTCTATCATTTTGTTTATCATTCTAACTATCGATCTGTCTATCAACTGTCTATCACTCTCTATATCATTCTATTTAACAATTTGCCTATCAATTTTTCTATTAATCTGATTATCATTCTATCGATAAATTTTTATATCTATCTTTTTATATATCTATCTATTTATCAATTTATCTATCTAACTAACTAACTATCTATCTATATGGCTATCTATCTATTTATCTATTTGTCTATCTAACAATCAATCAAACTATCTATCTATTTATATGTCTATCTATCTATCTATTTTTCTTTATTTCAATCTCACTTTCATCTATGTATTAATCTCTATATAAATCTATCTATAAATTTGTCTATCAATCTATATATCAATATGTCTATCAATTTGTGTTTTATTCTTCCTATCTTTCTATCTATCTATGTTTCATTCTTTCTATCTTTCTATCTATCTGTCTATCTATCTATCTATTTTTCTATTTATCTATCTATCTATCTATATGTCTATCTTTTTATCTATCTAACTATCTATCTATCTAATAATCTTTAAATCTATCTTTTGAATAATATGACTATCTATCTATCTATCTATCTTCTATCTTCTATCTTTCTATCTTTCTATCTAACTATTAATATATCTATTTATCTATCTATCTATCTACTAATTTGTTTATCATGCTATATATCAATCTTTTTTTTACATCTATCAATCTATCTTTCAATCTAGCTATCAACCTATCGATATATCTTTCTATTGATATATCTATCAATCTGTGTATCTATCTGTCTATCTACCTGTATATCTATTTGACTATATCTCTGTCTATAAATATATAATATATATATATATATATATATATATATCTATATTTCTATATATCTATATATATATTTGCTTTTCTATCAATCTATATGTCTATCTATCTATATATCTATCTATATATCTATTTGTCTATATTTTAGTCTATCTATCTGTCTATCTATCTCTTTATCTAATTATCTATCTATCTATGTGTCTATCTATATGTCCATTTATATGTCTATCTGTCTATCAATCTATCTACCATATCACTAACTATCTATCAATCTTTTTGTCTATCTATGTGTCTATCTATCTATCTATCTATCTTCTTTCTTTCTTTCTTTCTTTATTTCAATCTCTATTTCATCTATGTATTAATCTCTATAAAAATCTATCTATAAATTTGTCTATCAATCTATATATCAATATGTCTATCAATTTGTGTTTCATTCTTCCTATCTTTCTATCTATCTGTGTTTCATTCTTCCTATCTTTCTATCTATCTGTGTTTCATTCTTCCTATCTTTCTATCTATCTATCTATTTGTCTATCTATCTATCTATTTTTCTATCTATCTATCTTTCTATCTATCTATATGTATATCTTTTTATCTATCTAACTATCTATCTAATAATCTTTAAATCTATCTTTTGAATAATCTGACTATCTATCTCTCTATCTCTATATCTTTGTATCTATCAATTAATATATCTATCTATCTATCTACTAATTTGTTTATCATGCTATATATCATTCTTTTTTTACATCTATCAATCTATCTTTCAATCTAGCTATCAACCTATCGATAAATCTATCTATTGATATATCTATCAATATGTGTATCTATCTGTCTATATACCTGTCTATCTATTTGACTATATCTCTGTCTATACATAAATAAATAAATAAATAAAAATATATATATATATATATATATCTCTATATTTCTATATATCTATATATATATTTGCTTTTTTATCTATCTATATGTCTATCTATCTATATATCTTTCTATATGTCTATTTGTCTATATTTTAGTCTATCTATCTCTCTATCTATCTCTCTATCTAATTATCTCTCTATCTATGTGTCAATCTATATGTCTATCTATATGTCTATCTATCTGTCTATCTATCTGTCTATCTATCTATATATCTATCTACCATATCACTATCTATCTATCATTCTTTCTATCTATCTATGTGTCTTTCTATCTATATTTCTTTCTTTATTTCTATCTATATGTCTATATATATGTCTATCTATCTCTCTATCTATTCATGTATATATCTATTTACCTATCTATCGATCTAACTATCTATCTATCTGACTATCTATCTATCTATTTATCTATGTATTTATTAATTCATATTTCCATTTTTCTATTTATCTATTTTTTATATGTCTATATTTTGATGTGTGTGTGTGTGTGTTTATATATATATATATATATATATATATATATATATTTCTATATATCTATTAGTCTAACTATCTATCTATATATATGTCTATCTATCTACTTACCTATCTATCTATCTATCTATCTTTCTTTCTTACTATATATCTGTATATATATCTATCTATCTATATATCTAAATATCTGTCATTTGATATGTCTATAAATATGTATATCTATCTAACTATATGTCTAATTATATATATATCTATATCTATATATTTGTCTATCTATATGTCTATCTATTTATCAATCAATCTATCTATATATATCTATCTATTAATGTGTGTGTGTGTGTGTGTGTGTGTGTATTATTTATTTCTACCTATCTATCAATATAACTATCTCTCGATATACTATCTATATATCTATCTTTCTATCTATCTTTCTTTCTTTCTATTTTTTCATTCTTTCTTACTATCTATCTGTTTATCTATATATCTCTCTATCTAAATATATAACTATATACCTAATGATCTATCTATCAATATGTCTATCTGTTTGTCTATATATCTATCTATCTAACTATATGTCTATATATCTATATATCTATTTGTCTATCTATCTATCTATCTATTTATCAATCTATCTATATATTTTCCTATCTATATATCTATCTATATGTCAATTTATTACTCTATCTATTTATGTATCCACTACTAAAATTCACCAAATTACCGATCAATTATTTGGTGGCTAATTCAGTGTTTTTTGTTCGGTAACCCAAATACTAACCATTTACCTACCAAAATATTTTGTCACAATTTTGTTCGTCGATAATTTTTTTATTGACAAAAAATCAATCGTCGGTAAATTATCAGCCATTTAGTAACCTCTACCGACAAACAATTACCGACTATTTCTGACAATTTTCCGACCAAAATAATTAGGTCAGAATATAGTCTACGAATGGTCGATAATTAACGATCATTTATCGATCATTCACCAACAAATAATTACCGACTAAATTCCAATCATTTTCTGACCAAAAAGACTTGGTCAGCAAATAGTCTCCAAAAGGTCGGTAATTTTTGAAAAAATTGCGTCCAAAAACAGACCAAAATCTTTTAAAATTATTGGTCGATAATTGATCTCCAAAAGTATTTCCGACCATTTGGTGACATTTTACCGACCATTGATATTAAAAAATTTTGGTCGGGTTGGTCGCAATTCGGTCGGTAATTCCAGACCTAAACTTTCTTTTTGTAGTTTTGCAGCAGTTTCTGCAGAAACTAGAACATAAAACACAAAAAATAAAATCCTAAAAAACATCCAGTTTAATGCAGTTGTTGTAGAAACATATACAAATAACACAACAACAAAAATCTAATTAGCTCCAGTAAATAACTATATATACTGCATATATATATTAAATACATCAAGAGAAAATAAAAAAAAATGAAATCCATAATCAACGTTTTAAGGCATTGAATAAAAATGTGTGTAATAAACTCAATCATCCAACCTAATTTCATAATCATTATGCTACGACGCTTCTAGTCCACACGGTGAGATTTCAGGTACTTGGCTAGAGCTGTCTGCTACTGCTAGTCCTGATGTAGTTGCTGCAGGTATTGGTATAGATGATGGAGTAGATGCTATAGCTGGAGTATTATGTCGAACAATCCAAGGTAGATCATCATGGTTGAACTGTAGTCCTACTTCTTGAAACTTCTTTTTAAGCCACTCAAAATGCATACGCAACTCATCCCTATCATCCTCATGGTTGATCATGCATCGCTCAGTACCGGACAACTGATACTATATCTCATTATGCATCCCATCCTAAAATTCCTCCATCTTCGAGAATAAATTTGAAACTGGTCCTAAAAATTCAGCTTCATAGTCTGGTCATCTATGTGAGTAGAATAATGATGTCGACAGACTGATTCCATAGACGGGCATCTTCTCATTTCCATCACCAGCCGCATACCAAATCTAATTTATATCAACTAGTGGAGCTCATGAATGAGAACTACTTATTGCACCATCACATGAACCTTAACCAGATTGAGAATACGCTTGAGTCGCGGAAGCTAATATTTCCTCATATCTCGCCTAATAAAAATGTAAGAAAAGTATTTCAATTTATATTCAAACAAAAAAATGTTATTTTTTTAATGAAACTTACATTAGTTGCAAGAGATCTATGATCAATGAAAGTCTGATCATCATTTAGCCTTCGTGTGCATGTATCTGAATAAGCGAGGATCACTGGGCTTCTTACCCTCCTTGCATGTCTATAATTACACACAAAATAAACATTAATTCTTTTGAAAAAAAATTTTTTATGAGACATGAACTTTAGGCATAATTAACATATTTCACACAGAAATAAACATAAAAAGTACAAATTAGATATAATACCAATGCTCATTCATGCTCACACATAGAGCGAGATTCACAAGTGTGTGTAGACATACCACCACCCACCCCAACTCACTCTAAGCAACAATTGCCGCTTTATTTATAACACCTCTTCCTATAATCCGTATCTTCCCATCTGCTTCTCCACTCCTTGAAAACATGGTCCGGGACACTCGAATCTTTTTCTTTCTTCTTCAATAATTTATCTTTGATATCATACACACTATCTTTATACTGACTGGCAGCATGTTTGTAGAACACACTTTTGACCGCCAAATTTTTTGTGTCCACTTGTAAACTTTCTGCAATTATAAATAAACAATTTTTAATCAATGAAGAAAAGAATAAATAAAAGATGTAAAAATTTTTAGGTAGTAATATTTACCTTAAATTCTCTCTAGATCATCAATTGGTCTCTATCTATGAGTGACTTCCAATAATGTCCATTAGGTTTAAAGGACTTCCTAAAAATTGTCTTCTGAACCCTGGAAATAGAACCAGACGGCTTTAACTTCGTCTTGTAACCAAAAAATTATTAGCAAGTAAGAAATAAAATAATAAATTGATAAATCATTTGTTAAGTTTTATATCTTACAGATTATCAATTGTCACATCAAACTGAGCAATAAGGAGACTCTCATCTATATGGTGCTCTGGGGAAGACTCTGCAACATCTCCAACTTATCCTTCCCATGTCTCTTGATCATTCATCAAAACTTCAAGACAATTATGTGGATCAGTCACCTGATGCTGCTGGTGTGGTACATTCACAACCTTCTCTATCTACTGTGATGTCTCATCTACCCATGACCCTCTACCAGTTTCAGGCATACCTAAGGCTGTGTTGCCTATACCATAACTCATACGACCTTGCAACATGCTACCTCTGCCTCATCCACATGTCAAATCTGTAAAAAATACATAAGTAGTGAAATAAACAAAAATGATTAACAATTAAAACATAAATGATTACTGACACCCGTGTTGAACTTGAAGACCTTTGGTGGACTTGCTTCTCACCATATTATATGCAAACATTGTAATCTACCACAAAACCATTTCTATATATATGTATCTTCACAGTCTCAACATTCAAAAAATTTTTATTTTAACATTTAACTAAAGTGCAAGGACACCATATATCTGTACCATCATTCACACACTCAGGATGTCTCAGAGCAAACTCAACAAATTCACAACTTTATTCCCCCATTCATTACAAAACATTTCATTCAATATTCTACCCTTTTACATCCATTCATGATCATCTTTCGTAACTTGTTAAAAAAACCATTTTATTTAACAAATGCGATTGTCTCTAATTATGGTTATATATAATTATATAAACATTTATTTAGATATACAAATATTTATATATAGTTATACACATATAGTTTAAAATAATGTGGTATTTTGTTATACATGTAATTATAAATATAGTTACATGTGGTTATACATATAGTTACACATTTAGTTAAACATATATTTATACATGTAGGTTTATATATTTATTCATTTAATTTTATATATTTATACATATAGTAATGTATAGGTATAGATATAGTAAAAAACTTTTTTATATACTACTATATACAAGTATATATTAAATATAAGCTATAAATTTAATATTTAAATATAATTATGCATAAAAATTTTAAAGTTATACACATAGTAAGATACAATTATTTATAGTTATATATTATTTTACATATAATATATATAGTTATAAATAGTTATATATAATTAAACATATAGATATTTATAGATTTATTCATACAATTAGTTATAAGTTGTTATACATAAATATAAACAATGTTATAAAAAAATATTTTGCTTTAATTATATTAATACATATATGTATATATAGTTACAAATATAGTTATATATTAATTTATAGACATTTATTTAGTTATACAAATATTTATATATAGTTATACAAATATTTATATATAGTTATACACATATAGTTTAACATAATGTTGTATGTTGTTATACATGTAATTATAAATATAGTTACATGTGATTATACATGTAGTTACACATATAGTTAAACATATATTTATACATGTAGGTTTATATATTTGTTCATTTAATTTTATATATCATATAGTTATGTATAGGTATAAATATAGTAAAATACTTTTTTTATATACTAATATATACAAATATATATTAAATATAAGTTGTAAAGTATTTATTTAAATATTATTATGTATAAAGCTTTTATAGTTATACATATAGTAAGATACATTATTTATTGTTATATATTATTATTCATATAATATATATAGTTATAATTAGTTATATAAAATTAAACAAATAGTTATATATAGATATATTTATACAAGTAGTGATAAGTAGTAATACATAAATATATACAACGTTATAAACAAATATTTTAATTTAATTATATAAATACATATTTGTATATATACTTACAAATATAATTGTATTTAATTATATAGTGTTGCATATTTATACAAATATTTATATATAGTTGTACACATTTAGTTATAAATATGCATGTAGTTAAAGATATAATAATAATTAACAATTCTATAGGTATACATTTAGTAAAATATAATTATATATAGTTATATATAAGTATACATATAGTATATTTTTTTAGAAATATAGTTATATTGAATTATAATTATAGTTATACATTATTATATAGTTACAAATTAGTTATGTAAAGTTATAAATATAGTTATAAAAATAGTTTACATTATTATAAATATAGTTATAATTACTTTTATATAAAATGGCATATGATTATATAATTAAGCACATGTATCTATATAATATTTGTGAATACATTATTATAAATGTTACTTAAATATTATTATATTTATATGTAACACTTTTATAAATAATATATAGTATATATATCACATTTATATAAACATTATAAATATTCTATATTTATATAAAAATAAATATGTAATATAAATATTTAGAAAATTATATAATCATTTAATATTACATAATTTTTATATAAAAAAATATATAAATTGGTAGTTTAATGTAAATTTTGTATAGATATTTATAAATATTAATACATATGTATACATATTTATATATAAAATTATATGTTTATATAAACATATCAATGTGTATTTATAATGTAATACATTTATATTTATTAAAGTATAGACATTTATACATAATATCATATGATTATATAAATGTATAAAAGTTTATATATATTGCTATAGACATTTAAGATTAACATTAAATAAAAGTTTGATTAAACATAAATCATTATATATATTAATGTATAGATTTATACATAATGTCATACGATTATATAAATATAAACCATTAACATTAAGATTATTCGGATACAAAAATCATGTAAATGAAATCAAAATCACTAAACACTAAAAATCTAAACCGTCGATGAACAAATTTTAAAAAATGAAAAAATATAGTTTAATTAATTTTGTTGAGTCAAAATCATGTTAGGTTAAATGAAATTGAAGCAAAAATTAAGAAATTAGGAGGAGAAAATAAAACATAATACCCGAATATACTTAAAAAATGAAATTTCAATTTTCTATATATAATTCAGAGAAACAGAGATGTCTATAATCAATTTGAAGGAGAAGAATAAAAAAAAAGGTACTTGAATTTAGAAGAAATATCAAATTTTTTTATTTCGTGCTTACATCGGCTCTGATTCGAAAAAATGACGAAGTTTTGTTGATTTTAGGTTTTAATGACTCGGCAAATGATTTTCAAATCAAGCAATAAAAACAATGAATTATCGACCAAAATTATGGTTAGTTAACGGTCGGTGAGAAAAAATTTATAAGTATTTGGAAGTCCACTTTACCGACCAATTTTAATGATAATATATTTTTGGTCGTTAAATAGTCAGTAATTTGTCGGCAATTTCAACTCGCTATTTCCATCCTAATTTAGTGACCAATTTCTGACTAAAGATATTTGGTCAGTGTTTGGTCATGAAATGGTTAGTAATTACCGACCTACATATTCAGTTGGTAATTACGACCTTATAAATATATTGAATAACCACTATACCGACCATTTTTAATGGTTATATATTTTTCGTCGTTAAATGATTGGTAATCTTACCAAAATATTTTTCGCTAATTCCCTCCTGATTTACATACCATATTCTAAACCAAATATATTTTGTCCGTAATACATGGTCCGTAGTTGGTCAGAAATTTGGTCAGAAATATTTTTCTCTGATGCACAACTTTGGATCTTGAAATTGCTCGTGAATTGGTCGGTAATTACCGACCTATATATTTGGTCGATAAATGGTCGGTACGTACAAAGCTATAAATAATTTGAAAAAATACTATACCAACCATTTATAATGATAGGTCGTTAAAAGGTCGGTAATATATTCGATAACCAATCTATAGATCGATTCCTGACAAAAAAGATTTAGTCGATAATATTATCGATCTTTGGTCAGAAATTAGATCGGAAAATTTTTTGTTTCGATACACTTTTTTGGTCGCTAACTGGTCATGTTTTGGAAAGCAATTACCAACCAAATTGTTTGGTTAGTATTTTTTCGATATTATTGTAATTTTTAGTAGAGATCTATCTAATAATCTGCCTATCTAACTAACTAACTATCTGTCTGTCTATCTATTTGTCTATCAATAAATCAATCTAATTGTCTATTATATGTCTATCTATCTATCATTTTATCTATATCTCTATCTTTCTATCTATATATCTATCTTCTTTATTTTTATTTCTCTATCTATTTGTCTATCAATCAATCTGTCTATCTATTTATCTATCTATTTGCCTATCTATATGTTTAACTATCTATGTATCTATATGGCAATCTATCTGTCTATCTATTTGTCTATCTCTCTATCTGTATGTGTATCTTTCTATCTATCTTATTAGTTTATGTATCTTTCTATCTATCTACTTAACTTTCTATCTATCTGTATATCACACAGTCAATCAATTTGTCTATCTATTGATATATATATATATATATATATATATATATATATTTGTCTATCTATCTGTCTATTTATGTGCCTATTTATCTATCTATCTATCTATGTATCAATATATCTATCTATTTATCTATCTGTGTATCTATTTATCTATCAATATATCTAGCTTTCTATCTATATTTCTGTCTATCTATCTATCTATTGATCTATCTATTAGTCTATCTATCTATCTATATATCTATCAAATAATCTATTTATCTATTTGTCATTGTATTTGTCTATATATCGATCTATATATATATATATATATATATATATATATATATATATATATCTATTTATATATATATAAATAAATATATATCTATATGTTTTTCTATCTCTATTTATCTAACTATCTATCAATCGGTATTTCTATTTGTCTATCTATATGTCTATCTATCTATCAATCAATCAATTTATTTCTCAATCTATCTATTAATCAGTCTATCAATTTAATTATAAATCTATCTTCAATTTATATATCAATCTTTCTATAAATATGTTAATAAATCTGTCTATCACCTTGTCTATCTATCTATCTGTCTGTCTATCTATCATTATGTCAATATATATATATATATATATATCTATCTATCTATCTTTGTATCTTTCAATCTATCTGTATATCAATGTAAGTATCTATTTCTATATCTATCTATCTATCTCTTTCTATATCTACCTATTTATCTATATATCTATCTATATGTCTATTTATCTATATAATAATTATTTTATCTATCTATATAATAATATAATTATCTATCTATTAATCTATCTGTCTACTTATATGTCTGTTTATATGTATATCTATCTTTCTATTTATGTGTCTATCTATCTATCTATTTATATTTTTATGTATTTATAAACTATTTATCAATTTATCTATCAATTTGTATTTTAATCTATCTATCAACCTGCCTATCAATCAATCATTATATATAACTATCTATAAATGCATCTAATAATGTGTATATCAATATATATATATATATATATATATATATATATATATATCTCTCTATATCATTTAACTATCTTTATGTCTATATAACTATTTATCTATCTATCTTTGTATAAATCTATATATCTATCCATCTATTTGTCTGTCAATCTATCTATCTATCTATTTCTCTATATATTTGTCTACCAATATGTCTATCTATTTTTATATGTCTTTATCTATCTATCATCTATTTTTCTGTGTCTATCTATATGTCTATTAATATGTCTATCAATATGTCTTCAATGTGTCTTTCTTTTTGTTTATCTATCTGTCTGTCTATCTATCTATCTTTTTATCTGTCTATCTATCTTTCTTTCTATCTGTCTATGTTAATATCTATATATTTGTCTATCTATCTATTTATCAATCTATCTATATATTTATATGTTTATTGTAATGCTTATATTTGATATATATATATATATCTTTATGTCTATCTATATGTCTATCTAACTATATTTCTATCAATATATCAATCTATCTGTCTATCTATGTGTCTATCTATCTATCTTTATATCTACATATCTATCTAACTATCTATATTTCTTTCTATATGCCTGTCTATATATTTTTCTATCAATCTCTCTATTTAACTATCTATCTATTTATTTTTTTATCTATATGTCTATCAATCTATCTATAAATCTATCTATTATTTATATCAATCTAACTATTCAATCTGTCTATCCATGTCTTTCAATATCTATATATCAATATATCGATCAATCTATATATATATTTACCTATCAATCTATCTATTTGTAAATCAATTTATCTATCTATCTATCTGTCTATCTATCTATCTACCCATCTATATATCTAATTATCTATCTATATATCTGCCTATCTATATTTTTATCTAATCTTTCTATCTAACTATCTATCTTTCTATCTATTTTTCTATCTATCTTTCTATCTATCTATCCATCTATTTATTTGTCTATCTTTCTTTCTTTCTTTATGTCTAAATGATCTATTAATCTATATATCTATCTATCTATCTATAAGTTTAATATTCTGTCTATCTATCTATCAAATAATATGACTATCTATCTGTTTATCTATGTATTTGTCTATTTATCTATTTGTCTATGTTTCTATCTATCTATCTGTCTATCTATCTATCTGTTTGTCTATCTATCTTCCTATCAATCTATCAAGTTGTCTATAACCCTATGTATCATACTATCTATCAATCTGTCCATTTATCTTCTTTATATCTATTTGTCCGTCTATTCATCCGTCTATCTATTTATCTATCTAACTATCCATCTTTTAATCTATAAATCTATCTGTCTACCTATATATATCTCTATTTATCTATCTATTTATCTGTTTATCTATTTGTCTATCTATCTATCTATTTATCTATTTGTTTATCTATCTATCTATCTATCTATTTGTCAGTGTCTCTCTCTATCTATGCTTCTATCTATGTATGTTTCTATGGTTCTATCAATGTGTCAATTTATATTTCTATTTACTATCTATTTGTCTATCTCTATATCTATCAATCTGTGAATCTATTTGTCTATTTATTTTCTAACTATCTTTCTATATATATATATATATATATATATATATATATATATATCTATATTTCTATCTATTTGGCTATCTATAATTCTATCTTTCAATTTATCTTTCTATTTATCTATCTATCTTTCTATCTGTGTGTGTGTGTGTGTCTATATGTCTATTTATCTTTCTTTTTATATAACAATCAATCAATCTATCTATCTATATTTTTATCCATCTATATGTCTATGTTTCTATCAATCTTTATGTGTATCTTTCTATCTATCTGTCTATATATATAATTATATATATATATATATATATATATATATATATATATATGTGTGTGTGTGTGTGTGTGTGTGTGTGTGTGTGTGTGTGTGTGTATGTATGTATGTATTTGTATCTTTATCTATCTTTCTATCTATTTGTATATCTCTATGTCTATCTATCTATCTATTGATATATATATATATATATATATATATATATCTATATGTCTATCTATTTGTCTTTTTTTATAATATTTAAACAATCTATTTGACAATCTTTTTATTTATCTTTATATCTATCTATCTATATATCTATCTTTATGTGTATCTTTCTATCTATATATATGTCTATCTATATATATATATATATGTATATCTCTATGTCAATCAATCTATCTATCTTTTAATATATATATATATATATATATATATATATCTATCTATCTAGCTATCTATTTATTTATATATCTTTATAACTATTTGTATATCTATCTATCTATATGTCTAAATATCTACATATCAATTTGTTTATCAATATGTCTATCTATTTGTCTATATATATGCCTAACTATATGTTTATCTATCTATCTATCTATATGACTATCTTTCTTCTATCTATCTATCTATCTATCTACTATCTATCTATATGACTATCTACCTACCTACCTACATATATATATATATATCTATATCTATCTATCTATCTGTGTATCTCTTTAACTATGTTTATAACTATCTAGCTAGCTATCTATCTATATGTTTTTTAATTTTTCTATCTATATGTTTATCTATGTGTTTATCTATCTATTTATCTATCTGTCTTTCAATTTCTCTATCTATATTTTTCTCTATCAATCTACCTATATGTCTATCTATCTGGCTATCTATCTATCTAACTATCTATTTGTCTATCTATCTATCTATATGTCTTTCTTTCTATTTATTTGTATATCTATCTATCTATCTATCTTTATATCTATCTATTTATCTATCATATGTCAATCTATCTATCTTCTATCTATTTATCTTTATAATTATCTGATTATCTTATTGTCTATCTAATTATCTATTTATATGCCTATCTATGTGTTTTTTTATTTGTATATGGATCTACTTATCTATCTATATATCTATATTGCTATCTTTCTATCTTTATATATATATATGTCTGTCTGTAAAATAATCTATCAAACTTTCTATCTACTGATCAATCTATTTATCAATCACTCTATCAAAAATTCTTTAAATATGTCGAACTATCTTTGTATCGATATGTCTATCTATATGTCTATCAATTTATATATTAATCTATCTATCAATATATCAATTTATTTGTTTATATTTTTATATTTCTATAGGTGTGTCTGTCTATCTAGTTTTCTATCTTTTTGTCCGTCCGTCTGTCTGTCTATATATCGATCTACTAATCAATCTATTTGTGTGAGTGAGTGAGTGAGTGAGTGAGTGTGTGTGTATATATATATATATATATATATCTATATATCTATATATAATTATCTATTTATGTATATGTCTATCTATCTATCTATCTATTTATATATCTATCTTTTTGACTTTCTATCTTTATATCTATTTTTTATCTATCTATTTATCTAGCTATCAATCAATGTATGAATCTGTCAATCAATATGTTTATCAATATATCTATCAATCTATATATCTATCTTTCTATTAATCATTATATCAATCTGTATATCCATTTGTTTATCTTTATATCTATTTATATGTCTATAGATAGATATACAGATAGATAGACAAAAAGATAAAAAAAGAGATATATATACATATAGATAAATAGATAGACTAACATACATATAAATTGATGGATAGATAGGTAAACAGGCAGACATACATATATATAGACAGATAGATTGATTGATACAAAAATGGATTGATAGGCAGATAAATAGACAGATAGAGAGACAAATAGATAGACAGATAGATGTATAGATATATAGATATAAAAATAGATATAAATTTAGGCATATAGATAGATAATAAGATAAACAAAAAGTTCGATAGATAGATGGATAGATTGATATAAAAACAAACATATAGATAAATAGATAGAAAGCTACACAAATAGGTAGATAGATCGATACATAGATAGATAGATAGATAGATAGAGAAATAAATAAATTTAATAAATAAATAGATAGATACATAGTTAGAAAGATAGAATATATATAGTATATATATATATATAGACAAATAGATAGATATAAAGATAGTTAGATAGAATGTTAAATAAATATACAAACAGACAAACAAATAGATAGATATATAGATAGATATATAGATAGATATATAGACAGATAGATAGGCAGATAGATAGTTAGATGGATGGATAGATAAATAGATAGATACACCGATAGTTAGATAGATAGATAGATAGATAGAGAGATATATAGTTAAATTGATAAATAGATAGGTATATATATAGACAGATAAATAGATATATAGAAAGATAGATTATAGAAAGATAAATAGATAGAAAGATTGATCGATAGATAGATAAAAAAATAGAGAGAAGATTATTAGATAGATAGACAGATTAATAGATTGATAGATAGATAGATATATATATATATATAAATAGGTTGATTGATTGTTTGATAAATAGATAGATAGATAGATAAACAAATTGAAAGATAGATAGATAATTAGCAAGACAAATAAATAAACATATAGATAAATAGACAGACAGACATATAGATAGATGGAAAGAAAGATAGATAGATTAATGGATAGATGAATATATAAATTGATAGATAGATATATATAGATAAATAGATTGGCACAAAGAAAGACAAATTGATAAACAAATTGATAGACAAATTGATAAACAAATTGTTAGACATATTGATTAATAGAATGATAGATAGATTGATAGACAAATTGATTGATTAATTGATAGATAGATTGATCAATTGATAGATAGATAGATTAATAGACTAACAAATAAATATATTTATAAATAGATTGATAAGCAAGTTGATGTAAAAGATAAAAAGACAGATTGATAGACTAATAGATAGATAATTATATATAAAGATAGATATATAGATAGAGAGGGTAACAAATAGATCAATAGATTTTTAAACAAATAAACAGACAAATAGATAGACAGAAATAATGAAAATATGATAGACAAAAAAAATGAAAATTAGATAGACAGATAGATAGACAGATAGATAGATTAATAGATAGACAAACTGACAGATAGATAGATAGATAGATAGATAGACAGATATATAGAAAATATATTGGTAGATAGAGAGACAGACAGATAGATAGATAGATAATTAGATATATAAATAAATAGAAAGATAGGTAAATAGATAGACATACAGACATACAACCAAATATATAGACATACAAATAAATCTAAAAAAAGATGGACAAATAGATAGTTAGATAAACAAAAAGATATATAGATAGATAGACAGATAGAAAGATATATAGTCAGATAAGTAGATAGCCAGGAAAGTAGGCATACAGACAAACAAATACATTAAAAGATAGACACACAAATAGATAGACAATTAGATAGATACATAGATAGATAGATAGTTTGATAGATAAATTGATAGAAAATTGATACATAGAGTTATAGACAGGCAGATAGATAAATAGATAAATAGATAGACAAAAAGATAAATTTATATAATGATAGATATATAGATAGATAGATAGATAGAAAAAAAGATGGATATATAGACATACAGACAGATAGACAAATAGATAAAAAATTGTTAAACAAATTGATTGATAGAATGATTGACATATTCATAGATAGATAGATTAATTGATTGATTGATTGAATGATAGAAAGATTGATAGATAGATTGATATATACACATATAGAGAGATAAATAGATAGACAAATAAAAACACACACATAAAGATAGATTTTTATATACATAGATAGACATACAGATATATAGATAGATAGATCAAGAGATAGATAGACAGATAGATAGATAAAAATATAGTCTTTTAGATTCATTTATTGATAGATTAATAGATAGACAAATAGATAGATAGAATAAACGATAGATAGATAGAAAGATAGATTGATAGATTAATAGACTAATAGATGTACAGATAAATTGATAGATTATAGACTAATAGATAGACAGATTGAAAGAGAGTTAGATAGACAAAGAGATAGATTGATTGATAGAAAGACAAATAGATAAATAGATAGATAGATTTATATACATAAAGATAGATAGAGAGTTAGACAAATAGATAGAAAGAAGTATATATAGACAGACAGACAGATAGTTAGTTAGAAATATAGATAGACATATAGATATATAGATTGATATTCAAAAAGATAGATTGATAGATATAGATATATTGGCAGATAGATAGATAGACAAATCAATGGATATAATGATAGACAGATTGATAAATTTATGGACAAATTTATAGACAGATTAATACACCGATTGAAAGGCAGATTAATAGACAAATTGATAGATAAATAAATAGATAGACAAATAGATAGATAGATAGAAAACTAGATAGGTAGATAGATAGATCAACAAATTGAAACATAGATATATTGATAGATTATTAAATAGATAGACAAATAAGTAAATAAATTAGATAGATAGACAGAAAATAGATAGACAAATAAATAGAATGATTGATAAACAGAAGATAGACAAATAAATAGAATGATTGATAAACAGAAGATAGACAAATAGATACATAGATATATATATATATATATATATATATATATATATATATATAGTTAGATACAAATATATATAGATAGATTGATTGAAAGATATATAAATAGATAGATAGATAAACAAATAGAGAGATAGATAGATAACTTTATAAATAGATATAGATAAATAAATAGATAGATTGATAGATAGACAAATAGAAAAATAGATAGATAGACAAATAGGAATACATTTAGAAAGATATATAGTCTGCGAGAAAAAAGAATAAATAGATAGATAGACAGTCAGACATATAGATAGACAGACAAATAGACTGATAGAAATAAAGATAGATAGATTATATGATAGATATATTTTTAGATAGATAAAAAAAATTATAGAGAGAGATAAAAATTGATAGATAGATAGATTTACTAATTTTATATAGATTTATAGATAGTTGATATAAATATAGATAGACTCTTTGATAGACTGATAGATAGACAAATTGATAAAAAGATTGATAATCAGATTGATATATAGAATTATAGATAGATAAATAGACAGATTGATTGATTGATAAATAAACAGATTGATAAATATAAATAGATTGATAGATTGGTTGATAAATAGATAGATAGACAAATAGATAGATAAATAGATAGTTAGATAGTTAAATAGGCTGATAGACTAATAGATAGACAAAAAAATAAATAAAGAGATAGATAGATAGATAGACATATATATAGATAGTTAGATATATCGATATAAAGATATATAGATAGATTGACAGACAAACAGATAGATATATATATATATATATATATATATATATAGATAAAAATAGATAGACAAATAGATAGATAGTCACATAGATAGAAAGAGTGATTGACATATAGATAGATAGAAAGATAGCAAAAGATATAGTCAGATAGATAGACAGACAGATTGATTAATTGATCATTATATAGACAACTATATAGATAGATAGATTGATTGATAGACATATAGATAGATAGATAGATAGATACACAGATAGGTACACATATAGATAGATAGTTAGATAGATCGAGAGATAGATAGATAGAAGATAGATAAATATATATACAAATAGATAGATAGAAATATAAATAGATAGATAGATAGATAAACAGATAGACAGACAGATAGACTGATAGATAAATAGATAGATAAAAAAATAATTAGATAGAAAGATATATTTATTGATAGATAGATATATAGTAATATAGATAGACATATTTATTGATAGATAATTAGATTGAGAAATAAATTGACAGATAGAAATATAAATAGATAGACATATACATAAATAGATAAAAAGATAGAATTATCAATTGATAGACATATAGATAGACATATAGATAGACATATAGAAAGAAAGATAGATAGATAGATTAATTGATAGATTGATTTTTAGATAGACAGATAAATAGACAAATAGATAGATAGATAGACAGATAGATAGGCATGATATATAGATTGATAGATAGACCAATAAAAAGATTGATATATATAGATAAATAGATAAAATATATTAATAGATATATGGATAAATAGATAGATAGATAGAGAAATAGATAGATCGATAGATAGGTAAATTGATATATAGATAGATTGATATATAGATAGATAGAGAGATAAATAGGTAGGCAGATAGATAAACAGATATTTAGACAGATAGATACATAGATAAATATATAGAAAGATAATTAGCTAAATATATAGATACATAGATAGATAGATCGATAGATAGATAAATAAATAGAAAGTTAGATATATAGATAGAAAGATAGATAGATATACAGTTAGATAGATAGATTGATAAATAAACATATAGATAAATAGATAGATAAATATATAGAAAGATAGATAAATACAAAGATCGATAGATAGACATATAGATAGATAGATACATAGAAAGAAAGTTAGATAGATTGACAAATAGATAAACAGATAGATAGATAGAAAGATTGAAAGATAGTTATAAAATAGATAGACATTTAGATATATAGATATATAGACATATAGTTAAACATATAGATAGATTGATTGATTAATTGATTGACATATAGATAGATAGAAAGATAGATAGATAAATAGATAGATAGATATATAGGTAGACAAATAGATATATTGATATATAGATAGATAGTTAGATTTATAGATAGATAGATAGATTGATTGATATATATATAGATAAATAGATAGATAGAAAAAAGATAGATAGATAGAAAAATAAATAGACAGATAGATACACAAGTAGATAATTAGATAGAGTGGTAGACATATAGACAGAAAAAGAGACGGATTTCCGTTGCAAAGTGTAGCCACGGATCCTAATTTTCAATCACTATTTTGTGATAATTTTTAATTTTTCGTAGCTAAAATAGAGATGGATTTAGATTTCCATCTCTATTCTAGCAATGTTTTACAATAAACCTTCACTAAAATAGCCATAAATATTTGCAATCCATCGCTAAAATAGTGAAGGAAAATTAGAATCCCATTGCTAAACTTAGTTATGGAATTCAATTTTTCGTCGCTATTATAGCAATGGATTGTTTCATTCCATCGCTAATTTATTTTCTTGTACACTTTTTGAGTCATTTTAGCTACGGAATATTCCATCACTAAAATTTAATATTCATCGCTAAAATACATTTTTATTTAAAATTTTTTTATATTAATTAAAAAATTACTGCAATATATTAAATTATAAATAATTAGAAACAATAATAATAAAAAACACACATTCTTTGGAAAAATAAATATATATTTAGTTCATTGTTGAAAATAAAAGCAATACAATGAACTTACATTAATTATGTTGCAACAATTTAAAAAACTCTTAACACAATAACTAGTTCATATCATCATCTTATAAAAAAACTACCTCATAATCGAAAAATCATGATCACAACCTACACTACAAGAAAAAGCCCATATAGCTAGGGAAAATTCCCTAGCTAAATGAGCATTTTCCATCGCTAAATGAAATATAGCGACGGATTACCGATGGATCGGTTCCCTATCTAAAGTGCTTCTTACTAAAATATAGCAACGGATAGTGTCCCTAGCTAAAAAGTTAGCGACGGAAAAATCTCTTGCTAAAAAACACAAATTCCCTAGCTAAATTAGCAAGATAAATGAGATTTTCGTTGCCAAGCGAAAATAAAGATAAATGATTTCCTAACTAAAGTGTTGTCAATAAATTTTAGCGATGGATACAGTCCTTAGCTAAATAAAATTAGCGTCAAAAATCTGACGCTAATTTTAATATTTCTCTAGCTAATTTAGCAAGGGATTTTTTCCTAGATATTTTAATTTCAAAATTAATTTCAGAATTTAAATTATTTTAAAATTTTTTAATAAAATAATTTAATATTTTTATATCAAATTGAATAAAAATTGAAACTATTAATAATTTATAATAAACAAAAAATAAAATCATTTAATATCTTATTCTAATTTAATATTTTACACAATTGAAACAAAAAAATAATAAAATTTTATTTCATCTTATTTATCAATGTATCTATTGACAGTGCATAAAGTATAATATATCTATTCATTGATGTCGCTTTCTCTCCCTCTGCTCTTCCCATCATAATTTTTCTACTACAACAAAGTTGTCCGAGTCACGACACGTAATGTCTAGTGAAAATCTAATCACTTATAGAAGCTTTGTATGTGGAACAATGCGGTATCATTTCTGTAAGAAATTTAAACCACTCGATCAAATTTAAAAAAAAAAGTTATGTTTTGATACATATATAATATTATATTATATATGTAAATATATACTAGCATTTCACTCGTACATATATTACTGTAGTATATGTATATAAAAATAGCAATATTATGTGTACATATAAACTGAATACAAATATACTCAGTATATATGTACATAAAATACTGTAATATTATATGTACGTATATACTGACTTTCTTCGTATGTATATACCTCATTTGGTACTATTGCTGCTAATCTCGCTGCCACTCTTGCCATTGCTACCATTGCCGCTACCATTGCCACTGTCACTGCCAATACCATTGCTGCTGTCACCACCGCCGCATCTGCCACTACTGCCTTTGCTGTCATGGCTGTCGCTGCTGGCCGCTGCCCCCGCTGGCAGTGCTGCCCCTGAATGTCGTAGCTATCGCTGCCGCCACTGCTACTGCCATCACAGTTGCTATCACTGCCACCACTCCTACCGTTGCTGCCTTTATCGCTGCCGCCACTCCTACCGTTGCTGCCTCTGTCACTGCTGCCACTGCTTCTGGTGCTGGCATTGTTTCCAATGTAGCAACTGCTACTGCCGCTGCTTCTAGTGTAGCAACTGCTACTGCCCCTGCCACCGCTGCTTCCGAAGCAGCCGCTACCACTGCCTCCGATGCCACTGCTACCACTGCCTATGATGCCACCGCTACCACTGCCTATGATGTCACCGCTACCACTGCTACCACTGCCACTCCTGCCGCTACTATCGCTGCCGCCGTCGTTGTCGCTGCCGCTACCTCTACCACTACCACTATCGATGCCAATGCCATTGTCACTACTGCCGGTGTTGTCGCTGCCACCTCGCCGCGACTGCCATTGCCATGGCTGCCATTGATGCCAGTGTTTTCACTGTTATCACTGCTGCCACTAATGCCACTACTGTCGCTTCTGCTGCAGCTGTCGCTTATGCCGCCGCCATTGCCTCCACCACCGCTGCTGCCACCACTGCCACTACCGTCGTTGTTGCCATTGCTACCGCTGCGGCCACTGATGTCGCCTCTGCCGCTATTACTAGTGTCGCCGGTGATTCCGCTACTGCCGGTGTTGCCAGTGATGCCGCCGCCACCACTACTACTGCTACTGCCCCTATCACTGATGCTGTTGTTGCCACTACTTCCCCCACTGTGGCTTCCGTTGCCGCTGCTACCACTGCTGCCACCGCTGCCACTTCTGCCACCACCAATGTTGTCACTGCCATCGTTGCCGCTGCTGAAAATTGGATTTTACATACCTATAATAGGTAAAAACTCTACCCAAAAAATTTAGAGACACAAAAACATATTCACAGATATATAAAAACAAATATTATAGACATGAACAAACACAAATTAAAGTTAATTGTCATACAGCTTCAACAAAAATCCAAAAGATGTCCATCAATTATGTTTAGAGATAAAGATAGTGTAAAAATAATATGTTTTTAGAATAATAGAGATTATATAAGCTAGACCTTTTTTGATAAAGCTGAAATCGGTAATATGGGACCCATGCATTGGAAGGACAATGGTAATGTCTGGATGCTTTGAATCAATATTTTTTCTTTTGTCTCACATAATGTGTCCTATAAAGATTCATAATTTGGTTAATCAAAAAAGTAATGAACAAAACCAGAATAAAAAAAATTGAAACCTGCAAAAAAATATCATAATTATTTGCTACATATAGACAAAAATAAATAACAGTTCAGAAATAATTCTCATACTCAATCATCCTCATACTTTGTAGGGAATGCTAGCCTCTCCCGTGAGGATTCGCAGCTGGATCTCAGAATGTTATCTGTTGCGCCAATGCCGCTAACAGTGACTCCAAATAGGACATCGGCTGTAGCATTACATTTTTAATTTCTTGCATTTCTTCCATCAAATTAGTTATCTGCTCATCCTTCTTTTTCATTTCAGTCTCCATATCTACAATATGTTCATTTGTTTCCAATGCTTGTTGTTTGACTTCCTCATCCACCATTGCTAAGACAGATGAATTCGAAGTATGACTGCTACAACAAAATGTCACTCTCTTAGAGCCGATTCCGTATACTCGCTGCTTCTTTCGACCTCCTATTGTCTCCAAATAAATAGAATCATAGTCAATTGGTTGAAGGTCCATATAACCCTAAACTTGTTGATGAGCAGCTGTTACACATTCCTCCTTTAGGTCCTGAGATAAAATAGAGAAAAAAACTATTCTAGATTTATAAAAAATAAAATAAATATTTTGTATTCAAAATAATTTTCATAATGTACTATAGTTTATAAAATCTATTTAATATAATAATTTTTTACTGCAATCATCTAAGACTTGTTGTCAACATACTGACCATCCACTTTCTTCACATGCATCTTCCTGAAAATTTAAGAAAAATTTCCATCTTGACCCAATTCTCCTGCCTAGAATATGTTTTTATTAAGTCATAAAAAAATAAATGATAAAAAAATTTAACAAAATTAATAAAACCATGCAGAGATTTAATTTATTGGACTATTAGGACAAACACAAAATATAGATATGTTTAGAAATTTATATTTGTCCCAAATCTCGAGAGTGCTCAATGCTCGACTTTGAACCTTCGGTGTGTTGACAGATTCTTGTACCTAGTCAAGCTACCTCACTTCTTCAATTTTTGCTGGCAATATCTAATTTTTTCTTCACATCTAGCTCCTCCCAATAAATAAGCCACTCAGGCCAATCTTCATCAGATATAAAATCAGACATTTTTTTCATTTTATTTAATTTTTGGACAAAATACAGAATACCGTTGAGCAGATTTGATCTTCCATAATGACTTTATCTTTCCATCAAATTTGGATGCCCATGTGCACTGATTCTATAAATAGAAAAATGACAAAAGAATTTATATTAACATCAAGAACATAATTATTTACTATTTGAATAATAACCAACATAAAAGTTAAGTAATTAGATAATTATTTTTCAATTCTTTTGTTTTGTTATTTTTACCTAAAAGTCATTAAAATATGACTGTTTTGTCAATTCAGAAACTTTCTTCCAGGAGAAAGCTTTAAAATCAGCAATTTTCTTGAAATCCTTTGTAATTATAGTTGAACACATGTGAGATGGAATAAAACTGTACAAATAAATAAATAACATTGAAAACAAGCAAATCATAACAATATAAAAAAACCACTGTTAGTAATATCAAATTTTTTTTTCAATTCATTTTTACATATTTCTTTTACCTCTCATCCACAATCTCAATTTCTAACTTTACACTGATTGTAGAGGAAGGCACAATATTTGATGATGTTGTTTGTATTGTAAATGAGGGAACAATCGGTGTTGAATGTGGTGTAGGAGATAGAGATGGATCAAAAGTTTGTGCAGGAAGTATAATGGATGGTGGGCTTACATATGATAAAGGTGATAGTAGAGGTCTCAATAATAGTGTTGGTGATAGAAATAGAGATGGTTATTGTGATATTGAATTTTAGATTTGGTGGCTATGAGATGGTACTGATTCTGCAACATGATGTAACAAACAAGATGAATTTGGTTCATTTTTGTGTCCAAGCCCACCTCCACCACAACCACGTCCTTTAGGCACCATCTACTATACAAAATAAAATATAGAACAAAAATAGGGATATGATGAACAAGCATGCTTTTTCGAATAAAACACACCGATAGATTTCAATAAAATATAAAAAGTCTTTGATAGTTTAAATTTATAATAATATTATAACAATTTAATTATTGGCATCACTATCATCCTCTAGTGGATTTTCTGATATTTCGTCTGATCCGATAGAAGTTCGAACTCATCTTCAGATAGAAATTGATCATCTTCAATTTCTATTGTGCCACCATTTGAATCACATAAATTTTTTGGATCTTCATCGACATTCACAGGCTCAAAATTATTTGTCATTTTCTTAGAATGCTAGTGCAATTTCTAAGTTTGCACTTCTTTGTTGCGATGTTGGTAACTCAAATTTTGATCGAGCTTTGATTTTGCAAATCATCCACCAATCTCTCTTATCACGAGATAAACTCGGATATGTACAATAATATACATGAGTGGCTTGAACTGCCATAATAAATGGCTCAATTCGATTATATCTATGTTTATGGTTAACATCCACTAGCTTATAATCCGAATTAATATTTGAGCCCACATTTCATGTAGTATCAAACTACTCGCATTTTAATCATACAATCCTGTTATTTTTGAGTCCGAGATACTCCAACTCAATAACTTCTTTGAATTGACCATAATAATCAATCTCATCTACACTATAATATGAGCCTTTAATGCATACACCACTATTCATTATTATTTTAGGAAAACCATGCCCGATTGTGTGAAACTTATATCCATTAACAAAATACCCAGGATAGGTTATCACATATCTAAACGGACCTTTACTTAGATTCTGAATGAAAATATTTGAATCTCCATTTGATGTTCAATTGCCTGTGACATAAATTAAAAAAATGATATTAACAAATAAATGATACTAATAAATTAAATAATTCAAAAATAAAAAATTTAATTATACTCACATAATTTTTTAACCAATTCACAAATTTAGTTTCTAGCATATAATCGACATCATTGCTGGAAATTGCTGGTCGCCTGATATTCTAATTGCTCAACATAAATACTACAAAAATATAAAATGAGAGAAAAAAAAGTACATCAATTTTTAATAATTCCTATTAAAGATATAATTAAACTATGATTAAACCTACAATCATTTGGGTATACATACTCAATATATGGTGCAACCTTCTCACAATAAAGTAAAACATAGCTCTGGGTTACTTTGTACTCTTCATCTGTCATGCATCTTTTCATTACTCTTCCAAATGCTTTTCCAAGGTGCTTGAATATAGATAGTTTGTCCATTGAATCACCTTCTACCTTCACATGATGTTCATAATTCCGTGACACATTTCTATTCTTTGTATTGACATGATCTCAAATTAATAAGAACAAAATGATGATGCTTCTTCTACTAAATATGCATTGCAAATTGAACCTTCAACTTTTACATTGTTTCTAAAATTCAATATCAATTTATGAAAATACCTACATCCATAATGTTAGGTTTCAATTAGTTAAAATTACAATAATACTTAATGTACTAAATAATAAAACACATCAAATTATATGTATTTATCTTTCAAACAAAATACATCCACTTGAATTGTACTGGCCCTACAATCTTTTGCTTCATATGCCAAATTGACGCACAAATGCTCGATCGAGTCAAAAAAAACTCGGAGGGAATATCCATTCAAGCTTACAAATAATAAGTGGAATGTAATTCTCCAGCCTCACCTTGTCATCTATTTTGATTATGGTTGCAGTTAGCTGGTTGAAAAATAAACTAAGTTCTATAAGGACTTTCCAAACACTTAGTGGAAGTAATTAATGAAATGAAATTGTTATTAATCTCTACATAAATACATGATAGTCATGACTTTTCATTCTAAATAACTTAAGATTCTTCATATCCACGCATATACCCGTATTTGACACATATCCATCAGAGAATTTCAAATTTTAAACCCATTCACACAATATCTGTCTTGCCTTCTTATCAAGTATGTAGCAAGCTTTAGGGAATTTTCCTATTTCCTCATCCAGTTTTAATTCAGGACGCCGACAATAATCATTCAGCTCTTGTCTTGATTTTAAAGTATCTTTTGTTTTTCCATCTACATTAAGGACAGTGTTGAAAACACTGTCAAAAACATTTTTTTCAATATGCATATAATCTAAGTTATGATGAATAAAATTGGACTCCCAATAGGGCAAGTCCCAAAATATACTATATTTCCTCCAGCCAAATAATTTTCTCTCTGGTCCATTACTTCTAGTAGCTTTCTTTTCAGTTACCTTCTTCAAACCCAAACTCTGAATCTCTGTTATAATATCATCTCCTGGATGAACTGCTAGTGCAACTGACATCACAATTTTATTTTTTTTGAAATGTAGTTCTATTTCTTTGAAATGGATGATTCGAAGGTAGAAACTTACGATGGTTATCAAACCATGACTGTTTACCACTAAATTTGAGGGTAAATACATGTATAAATATAGTTAAACTTTATTTATACATGTAGATATATATATTTATTTATATAATTTTATATATCCATACCTATAGTTATGTTTAGGAATAGATATTGTAAAATACATTTTTGAATAGTAATATATACAAATGTATATTATATATAAGTTGTAAATTATATATTTAAATATAGTTATGTATGAAGTTTTTATAGTAATACATATAATAAGATACAATTATTTATAGTTATATGTTATTATACATATAGTATATATAACTATAAATATTTTTATATAGTTAAACATAGAGTTATATATAGATATATTCAATACAAATAGTTATACATAAATATATAAAGTTATAAATAAATATATAGATTTACATATATGTATACATACTTACAAATATAGTTATTTTTTATTAGTATAGTGTTATAAAGTTATACAATTATTTATATATAATTATACAAATATTTATATATAGTCATACAACTTCAACAGATAACTAAAATATGACCAGCAATGATGTTTAGAGAGAGAGAGAGAGAAGAAATACTTTATTTCTACCATTTTCCACATGAGAAGGAAGTAACTTTGAATGGCCATTTACTACTACTTTTATAGCAAAGAGATGTTCGGATTATTATTACCATGCTATTTGTTTTTAAAAATATTAGTCTTGATAGCAATTATGTTCAAAAAAGTTTGGTTCATATATTTTATACTATCTTAGCTTGAATATCCATGACACATTGCTGTAAGTTGATCTTATTATATTAGTATGAAATCATTGTTTTAATATTACTAAACTTGATTCAACAAGTCCACTCATCACTAACACAAGAAAGATCACAATGAATCACACACTACGAGACATCTATTGAAATAATATTGAAATGATTAGAAATATAAGTGTTTTATTTCAAGAAACATAAATATGAAGTTATTAAGTTTGAGATGATCTTGAGATAAATTGTCTATTTTATTTGTACTAGACAGAAAAACAGATAGTCAAACAGAAAGATAAACTAACAAAAAGATAAACTAATAGATAGATAGAATCACAGATAGATAGACGGATTGATATAATGATTGATAGACATATTGATTATCAAATTGATAGACAGATTGATAGAGATATTGATAGAAAAATTGATAGATAGATTGATAGCCATATAGATAGATAGATTGATAGATACAAAGATGGAGAGATATAAAGATAAACAGATAGAGAGAAAAAGAGATCGATAGGTTATTAGAAAGATAAATTGATACATAGATAGACATATAGATAGATAGATATATAGACTGATAGATTGATAGAAAGATATATAGAGAGACAAATAGATAGACTGATAGATAGAGATATAGATATATAGATATTTAGACAGATTAGATAGCCAGATAAATAGAAACAAAGATAATTAGATAGATAGATAGATAGATATATAGATAGATAGACAAATAGATAGGCAGAAAGATTTATAGATATATAGATAGATAGATAGACAATTAGATTGATAGATATAGTGACATATAGATAAATATATAGATAGATAAAGAGATAGATATATAGATAGATTGAAAAATAGAAAGTAAAATAGAAAGATAGATAGACAAATAGATAGACAGATAGATAGACAGATAGATAGTCAGATAAATAGACAAAAAGATAGATAGATATAGATAGAGAGATAGATAGAAAAATAGATAGACATATAGATAGTTAGATAGATAGATAAATAGACAATTAAATAGATAGATAGACTTACAAATAGATAGATAGATACATAGATATAAAAATAAATAGACAAATAGATAGATAGATAGATAGATAGACAGATAGATAGATAAACAAATAGAAACACACACACACACACACAGATAGGTAGATAGATATATAGATAGATAGATAAATAGAAAGATAGATAGTGAGATACATAAATAGATAGATAGATAGAAATATAGATACATAGATAGATAAATAAATAGATTAATAGGTAGGTAGATATATAAATAGATAGATAGACAGAATGGAAAATAGATAGAAAAAAGACTAATATATAGACAGATTGATAGATATATGGACAAACATACACTTAATTAGACAAAGAGATAAAAAGATGGAAAGAAAGATAGATACACAGATACATAGATCGATAAATAGTTGAATTAATAGAAAGATTGATAAACAAATTGATAGATAGATTGATAGACAAATTGATAAGCAGATTGATAGACTAATAGATTAATTGATTTATAGGAAAATAGATAGAAAGATAAATAGAGAGATAGATCGATAGATTATTAGACAAAAATTGAACAATTATATAGATAGAAATATAGATAGATACATAGATAAATAGAATGACAGACAGAAAGATAGATAGATCGATAGATAGATAGAGAAATAGATAGACAGATAGATAGGTAGATAGAAAGATAGATGGATAGAAAATATATAAACAGACATATAAATTGAAATATAAACAAATAATTAGATAGAAAGATAGATATATATATATATATACAGACAGACAGATAGAAAAATAAATAGATAGATAGATAAAAAGACAGGTAGATAGAGAGATAGATAAATAGATGGATTGATAGTTTGATAGACATATAGATAGATAGATAGATAAATATATAGATAACTATATATATAGAAAGATATATAGATAGATAGATAGATAGAAAAATAGAAAGACAAATAGACAAAGAGATAAATAGATAGACAAATATATAGATAGATAGATAGATATATATATATATATATATATATATATATATATATATATTGATTGATAGAAACATATATAGATAGAATTATAGATATATAAATATATAGATAGAAAAACATATCGATACACATAAAGATATATAAAATCATAAACAGACAAATAGAAAGACATACAGACATACAGATAGAGAGATAGATAGATAGATAGAATGATAGATAGATCGATAGACAAATAAATAGGTAAATATATAATTAGAAAGATAGAAAGATAAAGAAATAGACAGATGATAAAACAAATAGATAGACATAGAGGCATATATATAGATAAACACAGATAGATAGATAGACTGTTAGAAAGATATAAAAAAAGAAAGATAAACAAATAGATAGATAGATAGTTAGATTTATATAAAGAGAGATAGATAGTTATTTAGATAGATAGATGCATGGATTGATAGAAAGTTTGATAAATTTATTGATAAATAGATAGATAGATAGATCAATAGATCTATAGATTGATAGACTAACAGATAGATTGATAAATAGACATTTAGATAGACATATTGATAGACATATATATAGATATATAGATAGACAAACAGGTAGATAAATATATAGATAAATATATAGATAGTTAGACAGAATGATTGACAGGTAGATAGATAGAAAGATAAATATATAGATAGATTTAAAAATATATAGACAGACAAATAGATAGATAGATATACAGAAAGACTGATAGATATACAAATAGATAGATAGATAAACAAATAAATAAAAAGATAGAGAGGCATGCAAAAATATAGATAGATATAGAGATTGATTGATAGATTCAATGGTAGATTGATAGATAAATAGATTGATAGACAAATAATTATATAGATAGATACAAAAATATATAGATAGATAGATATATAGATAGAAAAATAAATAGACAAAAAGATAGATAGATATGTAGATAGATAGATAGATAAACAAACAAATAGATAGACAGTAAGATTAACAGATAGATAGATAGAAAGATATATAGACAAATAGATAGATAGTTATATTGAAAAATTGAAAGATATATACAAAGAAAGAATGATAAACAAATAAATAGTGATTTTGATAGATAGATTTTTTGAAAGATAGATAGACACATAGCTTTATAGATAGATAAATATATTGATAGAAAGATTGATAGACAAATTCATACACACTTTGATATATACAATGGTAGACATATAGATAGATTTATTAAGAGAAACATAGTAAAATCGATTGATTGGTATATAGATAGATAGATCGATAGATTATTAGGCAGATAGATAAATAGTTAAATAGAAAGATAAATAGATAGATAGAGAAATAGATAGATAGATACACATATAGAAAAGATAGATACATTGATAGACAGACTGACACACAGATAGATAAATAGACAAATATATAGATAGTTAGATAGATAAAAATTTAGACAAATAAATAGATTGATAGATAGATGGATAAATAGACAAGCATATATATATATATATATATAGGTAGATAGATAGATGGATAGATAGATAAGAATATAGATACACAAATAGATTGATTGTTAGATAGACTTATATATCGATAGATAGATACACAGATAAATAGACATATAGATAGACAAAAATAGACAGACAAATAGATAGACAAATAGATAGATAAATAGATAAAGAGATAGATAGACAAATTGATAGATAGATAGATAGACCTATAGATAGACAAATAGATAGATAGATAGAGAGATAGATAGACAAATAGATTGATTTATAGATAGCCATATAGATAGATAGACAGATAGATACATAGATAGACAGATAGATACATAGATAGACAGATAGATACATAGATAGACAAATAGAATTAAATACAATTGGATAGATAGATAGACAAATAGATAGATAGAAATATAGATAGAGAAATAGATAAATAGATAGATAAACAAATAGATAGATACATAGATAGACAGATAGATAGCTAGAAAAATAGTCAAATATATAGATAGATGGATAGATACATTAACATAAAGATAAATAGTAGATAGATATAGAGATAGACAAATAGATAGACAGACAGAGAGATAGAAAGATAGAAAAATACTTATATAGATAGACAATTAGATTGACAAATTGATAGAATGATTGATATAAAGATATATAGATAAATAGAGAGATAGATGAATAGACATATAGATATAAAGAAAGATAAACACATAGATAGATAGTTAGATAAATAGATAAATAGGTTGATACATAGACCAATAGATAGACTGATAGATACATAGATTGATACAAAAATAGCTAGATAGATAGATAAATAGATAAATAGATAAATAGATAAAATATAAATAGAAAGATAGTTAGATAGATAGATAGATAGACATATTGATAGATAAAACTATAAACAATTATACAGAGACATAGATAGACTTATATATAGATAGATAGATAGATGAATAGGTAGATAGGTAGATAGATACACAGACATATAGTTAAACAGATTTATAAATAAATAGATAGATAGACACATAGAAAGAAATAAAGATAGATAGATAAATTACAGATAGATAGATAGATATATAGATATAAAGATATATAGATAGATAGACATATAGATAGACGAATAATTAAATAGATATATAAATAGATAAATAAATTGATAGATAGATTGATATATTGATAAATAGAAATAAAGATAGATAGATAGATATAAATATAGGAAAATAGATAGATAGATAGATATATAATAAATAAATTGATAGACATATTTAGAGATAGCTTTATATATAGATTGATAGATAGTTTGATAGAAAAATTGATAGATAGATAAATTGATAGACAAATTGATAGATAGATAGATAGGTAGATAGATAGACATTTAGATAGATAGATAGATAGACAAATAGATAGATAGATATATATAAACATATATTAAGACAAATAAATAAATAAATAAATAGATAATCAGATTACTAGATAGATAGATAGATTATTAAATAGAAAGATAGTTAGATAGATAGATAGATTGATTGATTGATAGATAAAACTATAGACAATTATATAGAGACATAGATAGACTTATAGATAGATAGATAGATAGATGAATAGGTAGATAGATAGATAGATACACAGACATATAGTTAAACAGATTTATAAATAAATAGATAGATAGACACATAGAAAGAAAGAAAGACAGATAGATAAATTACAGATAGATAGACAGATATATAGATATAAAGATATATTGATAGATAGACATATAGATAGACGAATAGTTAAATAGATATATAAATAGATAAATAAATTGATAGATAGATTTATATATTGATAAATAAAAATATAGAAAGAGAGATAGATATAAATATAGGCAAATAGATAGATAGATAGATAGATATATATAATAAATTAATTGATATATATATTCAGAGATAGCTTGATATATAGATAGATTGATAGATTGATAGATATATTGATAAATAGATTGATAGATAGATAGATAGATAGATTGATTGTTGACAAATTGATAGATAGATAGGCAGATAGATAGATATTTAGATAGATAGATAGATAGACAAATAGATAGATAGATAGATAGATAAAAAGATAGATAGATATATATAAACATATATAAAGACAAATAAATTAATAAATAGATAATCAGATTATTAGATAGATAGATAGATTATTAAAAAGAAAGATAGTTAGATAGACAGATAGATAGACAGATTGATAGATAAAATTATAGACAATTATATAGAGACATAGATAGACTTATTGATAGATAGATAGATAGATAGATGAATAGGTAGATAGATACACAGACAGATTGTTAAATAGATTTATAAATAAATAGATAGATAGACATATAGAAAAAAAGATAGATAGATAAATTATAGATAGATAGATAGATATATAGAGATAAAGATATATAGATAGATAGACATATAGATAGACGAATAGTTAAATATATATATAAATAGATAAATAAATTGATAGATAGATTGATATATTGATTAATAGAAATATAGAAAGATAGATAGATATAAATATAGGCAAATAGATATATAGTTAGATATATAATAAATAAATTGATAAATATATTCAGAGATAGCTTGATATATAGATAGATTGATTGATTGATTGATTGATAGATAGATTGATAGATTGATAGACAAATTGATAGATAAATAGATAAGCAGATAGATAGACATTTATATAGATAGATAGATAGACAAATAGATAGATAGATAAAAAGATAGATAGATATATATAAACATATATTAAGACAAATAAATAAATAAATAGATAATTAGATTACTAGATAGATAGATAGATAGATTATTAAATAGAAAGATTTACAAATAGTTAGACAAAAAGATAGATACTAGTTATAATGATAGATAATACATTAACAAATAGATAGATAGATAGACTAATGGATATATTGATTGATTGAAAGATAGACATATAGATAAATAGATTGATAGAGAGAGAGAGAGAGATAGACATATATATATATATATATAGATAGATAGATAGATGGATACATAGATAGACATACAGATAGATAGATAGACACATAGATATATAGATAGATAATAAAAAATATAGATAGAAAGATAGACAGATAGATAAACATATAGATATGCATATAGGAAGATAGATAGATAGACAAACAGATAAAAAGATAGATAAACCAATAGATATAGAGCTAAATAGACAGATAGATGGACATATAGATTAATAGATTTATAAACAAATAGATAGACAAATAGATAGAGAGATAGATAGATAGATAGATAGGTAGATAGACTATTAGATAGATAGATAGATAGATAGATAGGTAGACAGACATATTGAGAGATAGATATATAGATAAAAAGATAGATAGATAGATAGACACACATATCAAAATATATAAATTAAAAAAGATTGATAGATAGATAAATAGACTGATTGATAAATATATTTTTAGATATAAAGATAGATTGATAGATAAAATGATTGATTGATTGATAGAAAGATTGATAGATGAATTGGTAGAAATATTGATAGATAAATTGATAGATAAATTGATAGATAGATTGATAGACAAATAGTTCAATTATAAATAGATAGATACAATATTATGATTTATAGATTGAGAGATTATTAGATAGATAGATACAAACATACAAAGAAAGATACATAGATAGATAGATAGATAGATAGAAAGATTTAAAGATAAATAGATATATAGATAGACAAATAGATATATAGAAATATAGATAAATAAATAGATAAAAGATAGATATATATATATATATATATAGATGATAGACAGACAGACAGACAGACAGATAGATAGATATATAGACATATATATTAGATAGATATATAGATAGATAGATTGATTGATTTATAGATTTACATATATAAACATAGATCAATAGAAATATAGATAGACAAATAGATTTTTCAATTGATTGACATATAGATAGACAGACAGACAGTTAGATAGATAAAAAGAAAGAAAGATAGATAGTTAGACATATAGATAGACAAATAGATATATAGATAGATTGATATACATATATATAGACAAATAGATAGACAAATAGATAGATATATAGCCACACAGATAGATAGAGAATTAGATAAATAAACATATATATATATATATATATATATAGTTACACAAACAAATAGACAGACAGATAGATAGATATAAAGATTGTTAGATTGATAGATTTCTAAACAGCTAGAAAGACACATACATAGATAGAAATATAAAGAGATAGATAGATTAATTGAAAGATAGAGAAATAGATATATAGATAGAATGATAGACACACATAGATAGATAGACAAATAGATTGACATATATATAGATAAAAATATAGATAAATAGATGAATAAAAGATAGATAGATAGATATATAGAAAGATAGACTGAGATAGATAGATAGATAGACAAGTATATTAGAAAGATATAGATATATAGATAGATTGATTAATAGATTGACATATAGATAGACAAATCAATAGACTTATAGATTGTCAGATAGATAGATTGATATATTGACATAAACATAGACACGTCGATAGACATATAGATAGAAAAATAGATAAATAGATAGATAAATAGAAAGATAGACAGAAAGATAAATAGACTTATAGATTGATAAATAGAAATATAGATAGACATATGATAGATTAATAAATAGACATATAGATAGACATAAAAATATACAAATAGATACACAGATAGATTGATAGAATGATAGAAAGATAAATTTATAAACAGACACATTGATAGATAGATAGATATAGATAGGCAAAATGATGTACAAAAAGAATGATTGGTAGATAGATAGATAGATAGATAAATTTATAGATAGATAGACAGATAGATAGAAAGAAAGAAAAACTGACATATATAAAGATAGACTGATAGTCGAATAGATAGATTGACGGGTAGACAAACACAAAAATAAAAAGATATATATAGATACACAAATAGATAGATAGATAAATTGATTGATTGATTGATAGTTGGAAAGCCAGATTGATAGATATATTGATGGATAGATAGATTGAGAGATTCATAGCCATATTGATAATTAGATAGATAGATAGATTGACATAAATATAGATAGATAGATAGATAGATAAACAAATAGATATATAGATAGACAGAATAGATAGGCAAATAGATTGACTAATAGATAGATAAACAAATTGATACATAGATTAATAGATAGATAGATAGACAGATTCAAAGACAGATAGATAGTCATATCGATAGATAGTTTTCGATAATAATTTAAATAGATAGAAAGATAGAAAGATAGATCAATAGATAAAAATATTGGTAGAAAAATAGATGAGCAGATAGATAGATATAAATTTAGACAAATGATAGATATTTAAATAAATAATAGATAGATAGACAGACAGACAAATAGATAGATAGATATATAAAGAATTAGATAGATAGAAAGATAGATAGATATATAGTTAGACATATAGATAGATAGATAATTAAATAAATATATAAACTGATTATAGATAGATAAATAGATTGATAGATTGATAAATAAATATATAGATAGATAGACAAATAGATAAAGAGATATATAGATAGAATGATTATTTAGATAGATTGATAAATAGATTGATCTAAAGATTGATAGGCAGATTAATAAACAAATTTATATATAATTTGATAAAAAGATGGATTAACAGATAGATAGATAGATAGAAAATAGATAGATAGTTAAATAGATAATTATATAGATAGAGAGATAGTAAGATTATTAAATAGACAAATAGAATGAATATTTGACAAACATAATGACAAATAAATAGATAGAAAAATTTACATATAGATAGATATTTAGAAGACTAATAGATACATAGATATTTCAAAAATACAAATAGATATATAAATAGACAGATAAAATGACATATAGATAGACAAATAGAAAGATTGATTGATTGATTGATTGACAGACAAATAGATAGAATGTTAGATAGATAGATAGATTAACAGACAAATAGAGAGATTGATAGATAGAAACATAGACATACAAATAGATACATAGATAGAAAGATAGACAGATAGATATATAGATAGATAGATATCTAGACAGACAGATAGATTGATTGATAGATATATATACATACAGATTGATAGATAAATTGACAGACAGACAGATAGATAGATAGAAAGACATATCTATAAAAAGATAGATAGATATATAGAAAGACTAAAAAATATATCAACACATATATAAACAGATTGATATACGGACAAATTAAAAGTAAGATAGATATATAGATCGTTAGTTAGAAAAAAATATATACAAATAGATAGATAGATTGATTGATTCATTGAGAGACAGATAGATCAACAGAAAGATACATAGATGGATATTTAGATTGATAGATAGATTTATAAATATATTGATAGACAGATTGAGAAATAGAATGATAGATATATAAAGAGATAGATCGATAAATAAATAAATTGACAGATAGATAGACATATAGATGGACATATAGATAGATAGATAGACAAATATATAGATAGAGAGATATTAGAGTTATAGATCGACATATAGAAAGATAGATAGATAACCATAAAGATAGACAAATAGATAGACAAATGGATAGATAAATAGATATAATAATATATATACAAATAGAATTTGAGATAGATAGATCGAAAAAACTATAGACAGATAGATAAATAGATTGATAGAAAAATATATAGAGAGATAGATATATTGATTGAAAGAAAAATGGATAGATAAATAGATAAACAGATATATAGACAGATAGATTGAAATATAGATAGATATGTATAGATAGATAGATAGACATATATATTGATAGGTAGATAGACAAATAGGTAAATAGATAGATTGATAATTTGAAAAATAGTTAGATAGAAAGACAGATAAATATACAAATAGATAGACATATAGATATATTGATAGTTAGACAATTTGATTGACAGATTATAACATAAATACATAGATAGATAAATAAATAGATTGGTAAATAGATCCATAGATAGATAGATAGATGGGTAATTTATAGAAAGATTGCTACACAAATTTATAGAGTGATAGTTAGATTGATTAATTGATAGATATAAATATAAAAAGATAAAAAGATAGATAGATAAATAGATAAATTGATACATATGGAAAAAACTAGACATATACATAGACTTATGTATATATTGATAGATAGACAGATAGATAGACAATTAGATATATAGATAGATAGGGAGAAAGATAGATGGATAGATAAAAAATATATAGATAGGCAAATACATAGATAGATAGATAGATAGATAAACACATAAATAGACACAAATAGATACACATATTGATATATTGATAGATAGACTGATATATATATACATATATATATATATATAGATTGATAGTCAGATTAATAGACATATTGATAGACAGAAAGATAGGCAGAAAGATAGATAGATATATTGATTGATAGATAGAAAGTTAGATAAATAAATAGATAGATAGACAAATTAATAGATAGATTGATATATAGATTGATAGATTGATAAATTAATTGTTAGATAGATAGATTGATTGATTGATTGAAAGATTGATAGATATATCGATAGTTAGACAAATCAAATGACAGATAGAAAGTCAAATACATAGATAGATAAATAGATTGTTAAATAGATTTTTATAGATAGATAGATAGATAAATAAATAGATGATAGGCAGATTGATAGAAAGATTTATAAACATTTTATATATAGATTTATAGATATATTTTTTGACTGATAGTTAGATTGATATATTGATTTAGAGAAAGATAGAAAAATAGAAAGATAGACAAATAGATAGACAGATATATTTGATTGATTGATAGACATACACATTGTCAAAAAATATATAGATACAAAGACATATAGATATATTGATAGATAGACAGATAAACAATTGAATAGACAGATAGATTTATTAATAGATAAATAGCTAGATAGATAGTTAGATAGATAGACAGACAGATAGATACATAGATACATAGATACATAGATAAATAGATAAAAAATTAAATAAAGATATAGATAAACATATAGACTAAGAGATAGATGGATAGATAGGCATATAGATAAACAAATTAATAGATAAAATGATAGAAAGATTGATAGATTGATTGATATATAGATTTAAAGATAGATTGTTATATAGATTGATAGATACATTGATAAACTAATTAATTAAAAAATTAATAGACAAATTTATAGACATATAGATTGATCGATTGATAGGCTGATAGAAAGAAAAATTAATAGATAGATAGATAGATAGTTAGATTTTTAGACAAATAGATCAAAAGATTATTAAACATATTGATTGAAAAATAGATTTATAGATAGATATATAGACATATAGATAGACAAATAGTTAGATATATAAATTGATAGATAGACAAATAGATATGCAGATAGAAAGATAGATTGATTGCAATATAAATAGAGAGATAGATAAAATGATAATTAAATAGATAAACTGATAGATATTCAGATAGATATATAACAAGATAGATGCTCAATAGTTAGATATACATATAGATAGACTTATAGATTGACAAATAGATAGATAGATAGATAGTCAGATAGATAAAAATATAGCCAGATAGATAAATAGATATATAGACAGTTAGATAAAGAATTATATTAACAAATATAAACATAGATAGATAGACAAATATTTACATAGATAGATAAACAGAAAAATAGATAGAAAGATAGATAGATAGACAAATAAATTGATAGAAAAAATAAGCAAGCCAAATGATAGAGAGATTGACAGATAGATAGACAGACAGACAGACAGATAGATAGATAGATAGATAGATAGACAAATAGAAAGATAGTAAAACAAATAGATAGATAGATAGATAGACAAAACTATAGATAGAGAGATTGTATGAATGATTGGTAGATTGATTATTTATAGGATAGATAGACCTATAGATAGATAGATAGGATATAGATAGATAGATAGGCATCTAGATAGTAGATAGATTGATTGATTGATTGATATATTATCCACATATTGATAGACCTATAAATATTAAAATTTATAGACAAATAGAAGTTTAAAAATATAGACAGATAGAAAGATAAATATATGATAAATAGATAGATAGAAAAATATATAGACAGATAGATAGAAAAGATAGATAGCTAGATAACAATATAGATAGATGAAAGAAAGAAAGAAAGATAGATAGATAGATAAATAGTCTGATTGAAAATAGATAGAAAGATAGATTGATAAATAATTAAATAAATAAATAAATAAATATATATGACAAAAGATAGATAAATAGATAGCATATAGATATACGACAAATAGATACACAATATATAGATTCATAGAGAAATAGTTAGATAAAAGATAATTATAAATAGACATATAGATATTAGGATAAATAGATAG
>JAREIK010001022.1:1896655-1954155 GCA_029783825.1 Sapria himalayana
ATCTATCTATCTATATGTCTAAATATTTGTCTATATATCTATCTATCTCTCTATCTATATATTTATCTATCTAACTTTCAATTTGTATATATATCAGTCTATCAATCTTTCTATCAAACTATCTATCTATCTATATAAATATCTATCTGTTTGTTTGTCTTTCTATGTATCTATATATCTATATATCTATCTATTTATATATATGCTAGTCTATTTTTGTGTATGTCTATTTTTCTTTCATTCTATGTGTCTATTTGTTTGTTTGTGTGTCTATCTATCCACCTACTTGCCAGATTGTGTGCCTGACTGACTACTTGCCTATCTGTCTATTTATCTATCTATTTATCTAATTGTCTTTTTGTCTAAATGTCTGTCTATCTATCTATTTGTTTATCTATCAATCTATCTATCTATATATCTATCTATTTGTCTATCTATTTATCTTTCCATCTATCAGTCTAATAATCTATTATCTATCTATATATCTATCTATATATAAATCTGTCTATAAACTATCTATCAATCTATCTAAAAATCTATCTATCATTCTTTCTATCAATTTATCTATCTATCTATCTATCAATCTCTCTATCTATCTATCTATCTTTATATTTGTCTATCTATCTATTTATTTATCTATCAATATATCTATCTGTCTGTCTGTATATCTGTCTATCTATCTATCTATCTATCTATATCTAACTTTCTATCTATCTATTGATCTATCCATTAAACTATCTATCTATATGTATGTATGTATGTATGGATGTCTACCTATCTATATATTAGTCTGTCTAGTATCTTTCTATCTTGCCTAACTACTTGCATGCCTGCCTGCCTGTTTGTTTATTTATCAGTTTGACTATCTATTTGTCTATCTATCTTTCTATATATTGTCTGTTTTTTTGTCTTTCTATCTACTTGTCTAAGTTTCTACATGTCTATCTGTCTATCTATCTTTTTATTTATCTGTCTATCTATCTGTCTATCTATATGTCTATCTATCTGTCTATCAATATATCTATATATATGTTTATCTATTTGTCTATATATTTGTCTAACTACTTGTCTATCTATCTAATCAATCAATCTATCTATCTGTCTATCAATTATTTAATCAATCAATTTATCTATCTATCTATCTATTTATCATTATATGATTTTATCTTTCTATCATTCTTTCTATCTATATTTCTTTTAATCTACCTATCTATTTATCTAAATATCTATATGTCTATTTATAAATTAATCTTTTTATCTAACTATTTGTCTATGAATCTATATATTTGTGTATCTATTTGTCTATATATCTATATGTCTATCTATTTATCTATCTTTTGTCTATATATTTATTTATTTATTTATTTATTTAATTATTTATCAATCTATCTTTCTATCTATTTTTCAATCAGACTATTTATCTATCTATCTATCTTTCTTTCTTTCTATCTATCTATATATTTGTTTATCTATCTATCTATTTTTCTATCTATCTGTCTATATATTTTTCTATCTATCTATTTATCAATATATTTATCTTTCTATCTGTCTATATTTTTAAACTTCTATTTGTCTATAAATTTTAATATTTATAGGTCTATCAATATGTGTATAAATATATCAATCAATCAATCTATCTATCTATCTATCTATATGCCTATCTATCTATCTATCTATCTGTCTATCTATATATATAATAATCAATCTACCAATCATTCATACAATCTCTCTATCTATAGTTTTGTCTATCTATCTATCTATCTATTTGTTTTACTATCTTTCTATTTGTCTATCTATCTATCTATCTATCTATCTGTCTGTCTGTCTGTCTATCTATCTGTCAATCTCTCTATCATTTGGCTTGCTTATTTTTTCTATCAATTTATTTGTCTATCTATCTATCTTTCTATCTATTTTTCTGTTTATCTATCTATGTAAATATTTGTCTATCTATCTATGTTTATATTTGTTAATATAATTCTTTATCTAACTGTCTATATATCTATTTATCTATCTGGCTATATTTTTATCTATCTGACTATCTATCTATCTATCTATTTGTCAATCTATAAGTCTATCTATATGTATATCTAACTATTGAGCATCTATCTTGTTATATATCTATCTGAATATCTATCAGTTTATCTATTTAATTATCATTTTATCTATCTCTCTATTTATATTGCAATCAATCTATCTTTCTATCTGCATATCTATTTGTCTATCTATCAATTTATATATCTAACTATTTGTCTATCTATATGTCTATATATCTATCTATAAATCTATTTTTCAATCAATATGTTTAATAATCTTTTGATCTATTTGTCTAAAAATCTAACTATCTATCTATCTATCTATTAATTTTTCTTTCTATCAGCCTATCAATCGATCAATCTATATGTCTATAAATTTGTCTATTAATTTTTTAATTAATTAGTTTATCAATGTATCTATCAATCTATATAACAATCTATCTTTAAATCTATATATCAATCAATCTATCAATCTTTCTATCATTTTATCTATTAATTTGTTTATCTATATGTCTATCTATCTATCTATCTCTTAGTCTATATGTTTATCTATATCTTTATTTAATTTTTTATCTATTTATCTATGTATCTATGTATCTATGTATCTATCTGTCTGTCTATCTATCTAACTATCTATCTAGCTATTTATCTATTAATAAATCTATCTGTCTATCTATGTGTTTATCTATCAATATATCTATATATCTATTAATATGTCTATCTATCTATGTATGTAACTATCTTTCTATCTATCAATTTATATATATGTCTGTCTATCTCTATATCTATCTATCTATCTACCTATCTATCTGACTATTCAATTGTTTATCTGTCTATCTATCAATATATCTATATGTCTTTGTATCTATATATTTTTTGACAATGTGTATGTCTATCAATCAATCAAATATATCTGTCTATCTATTTGTCTATCTTTCTATTTTTCTATCTTTCTCTAAATCAATATATCAATCTAACTATCAGTCAAAAAATATATCTATAAATCTATATATAAAAATGTTTATAAATCTTTCTATCAATCTGCCTATCATCTATTTATTTATCTATCTATCTATCTATAAAAATCTATTTAACAATCTATTTATTTATCTATCTATGTATTTGACTTTCTATCTGTCATTTGATTTGTCTAACTATCGATATATCTATCAATCTTTCAATCAATCAATCAATCTATCTATCTAACAATTAATTTGTCTATCTATCAATCTATATATCAATCTATCTATTAATTTGTCTATCTATCTATTTATTTATCTAACTTTCTATCTATCAATCAATATATCTATCTATCTTTCTGCCTATCTTTCTGTCTATCAATATGTCTATTAATCTGACTATCAATCTATATATATATATATATATAGTATATATATATCAGTCTATCTATCAATATATCAATATGTGTATCTATTTGTGTCTATTTATGTGTTTATCTATCTATCTATCTATCTATGTATTTGCCTATCTATATATTTTTTATCTATCCATCTATCTTTCTCCCTATCTATCTATATATCTAATTGTCTATCTATCTGTCTATCTATCAATATATACATAAGTCTATGTATATGTCTAGTTTTTTCCATATGTGTCAATTTATCTATCTATCTATCTTTTTATCTTTCTATATTTATATCTATCAATTAATCAATCTAACTATCACTCTATAAATTTGTGTAGCAATCTTTCTATAAATTACCCATCTATCTATCTATGTATCTATCTATCTATGGATCTATTTACCAATCTATTTATTTATCTATCTATGTATTTATGTTATAATCTGTCAATCAAATTGTCTAACTATCAATATATCTATATGTCTATCTATTTGTATATTTATCTGTCTTTCTATCTAACTATTTTTCAAATTATCAATCTATCTATTTACCTATTTGTCTATCTACCTATCAATATATATGCCTATCTATCTATCTATACATATCTATCTATATTTCAATCTATCTGTCTATATATCTGTTTATCTATTTATCTATCCATTTTTCTTTCAATCAATATATCTATCTCTCTATATATTTTTCTATCAATCTATTTATCTATCTGTCTATAGTTTTTTCGATCTATCTATCTCAAATTCTATTTGTATATATATTATTATATCTATTTATCTATCCATTTGTCTATCTATTTGTCTATCTTTATGGTTATCTATCTATCTTTCTATCTGTCGATCTATAACTCTAATATCTCTCTATCTATATATTTGTCTATCTATCTATCTATATGTCCATCTATATGTCTATCTATCTGTCAATTTATTTATTTATCGATCTATCTCTTTATATATCTATCATTCTATTTCTCAATCTGTCTATCAATATATTTATAAATCTATCTATCAATCTAAATATCCATCTATGTATCTTTCTGTTGATCTATCTGTCTCTCAATGAATCAATCAATCTATCTATCTATTTGTATATATTTTTTTCTAACTAACGATCTATATATCTATCTTACTTTTAATTTGTCCGTATATCAATCTGTTTATATATGTGTTGATATATTTTTTAGTCTTTCTATATATCTATCTATCTTTTTATAGATATGTCTTTCTATCTATCTATCTGTCTGTCTGTCAATTTATCTATCAATCTGTATGTTTATATATCTATCAATCTATCTATCTGTCTGTCTAGATATCTATCTATCTATATATCTATCTGTCTATCTTTCTATCTATGTATCTATTTGTATGTCTATGTTTCTATCTATCTTTCTATCTATCAATCTCTCTATTTGTCTGTTAATCTATCTATCTATCTAACATTCTATCTATTTGTCTGTCAATCAATCAATCAATCAATCTTTCTATTTGTCTATCTATATGTCATTTTATCTGTCTATTTATATATCTATTTGTATTTTTGAAATATCTATGTATCTATTAGTCTTCTAAATATCTATCTATATGTAAATTTTTCTATCTATTTATTTGTCAATATGTTTGTCAAATATTCATTCTATTTGTCTATTTAATAATCTTACTATCTCTCTATCTATATAATTATCTATTTAACTATCTATCTATTTTCTATCTATCTATCTATCTATCTGTCAATCCATCTTTTATCAAATTATATATAAATTTGTTTATTAATCTGCCTATCAATCTTTAGATCAATCTATTTATCAATCTATCTAAATAATCATTCTATCTATATATCTCTTTATCTATTTGTCTATCTATCTATATATTTATTTATCAATCTATCAATCTATTTATCTATCTATAATCAGTTTATATATTTATTTAATTATCTATCTATCTATATGTCTAACTATATATCTATCTATCTTTCTATCTATCTAATTCTTTATATATCTATCTATCTATTTGTCTGTCTATCTATCTATTATTTATTTAAATATCTATCATTTGTCTAAATTTATATCTATCTATCTGCTCATCTATTTTTCTACCAATATTTTTATCTATTGAACTATCTTTCTATCTTTCTATCTGTTTAAATTGTTATCGAAAACTATCTATCGATAGGACTATCTATCTGTCTTTGAATCTGTCTATCTATCTATCTATTAATCTATGTATCAATTTGTTTATCTATCTATCAGTCAATCTATTTGCCTATCTATTCTGTCTATCTATATATCTATTTGTTTATCTATCTATCTATCTATCTATATTTATGTCAATCTATCTATCTATCTATCTAATTATCAATATGGCTATGAATCTCTCAATCTATCTATCCATCAATATATCTATCAATCTGGCTTTCCAACTATCTATCAATCAATCAATTTATCTATCTATCTATTTGTGTATCTATATATATCTTTTTATTTTTGTGTTTGTCTACCCGTCAATCTATCTATTCGACTATCAGTCTATCTTTATATATGTCAGTTTTTCTTTCTTTCTATCTATCTATCTATCTATAAATTTATCTATCTATCTACCAATCATTCTTTTTGTACATCATTTTGCCTATCTATATCTATCTATCTATCAATGTGTCTGTTTATAAATTTATCTTTCTATCATTCTATCAATCTATCTGTGTATCTATTTGTATATTTTTATGTCTATCTATATGTCTATTTATTAATCTATCATATGTCTATCTATATTTCTATTTATCAATCTATATGTCTATTTATCTTTCTGTCTATCTTTCTATTTATCTATTTGTCTATCTATATGTCTATCGACGTGTCTATGTTTATGTCAATATATCAATCTATCTATCTGACAATCTATAAGTCTATTGATTTGTCTATCTATATGTCAATCTATTAATCAATCTATCTATATATCTATATATCTTTCTAATATACTTGTCTATCTATCTATCTATCTCAGTCTATCTTTCTATATATCTATCTATCTATCTTTTATTCATCTATTTATCTATATTTTTATCTATATATCTATCAATCTATTTGTCTATCTATCTATGTGTGTCTATCATTCTATCTATATATCTATTTCTCTATCTTTCAATTAATCTATCTATCTCTTTATATTTCTATCTATGTATGTGTCTTTCTAGCTGTTTAGAAATCTATCAATCTAACAATCTTTATATCTATCTATCTATCTGTCTATTTGTTTGTGTAACTGTATATATATCTATATGTTTATTTATCTAATTCTCTATCTATTTGTGTGGCTATATATCTATCTATTTGTCTATCTATTTGTCTATATATATGTATATCAATCTATCTATATATCTATTTATCTATCTATATGTCTAACTATCTATCTTTCTTTCTTTTTATCTATCTAACTATCTGTCTGTCTTTATATATGTCAATCAATTGAAAAATCTATTTGTCTATCTATATTTCTATTGATCTATGTTTATATATGTAAATCTATAAATCAATCAATCTATCTATCTATATATCTATCTAATATATATGTCTATATATCTATCTGTCTGTCTGTCTATCTGTCTATCATCTATATATATATATATCTATCTTTTATCTATTTATTTATCTATATTTCTATATATCTATTTGTCTATCTATATATCTATTTATCTTTAAATCTATCTATCTATCTATCTATCTATGTATCTTTCTATGTATGTTTGTATCTATCTATCTAATAATCTCTCAATCTATAAATCATAATATTGTTTCTATCTATTTATAATTGAACTATTTGTCTATCAATCTATCTATCAATTTATCTATCAATATTTTTACCAATTCATCTATCAATCTTTCTATCAATCAATCAATCATTTTATCTATAAATCTATCTTTATATCTAAAAATATATTTATCAATCAGTCTATTTATCTATCTATCTATCTTTTTTAATTTATATATTTTGATATGTGTGTCTATCTATCTATCTATCTTTTTATCTATATATCTATCTCTCAATATGTCTGTCTACCTATCTATCTATCTATCTATCTAATAGTCTATCTACATATCTATCTATCTATCTATCTATCGATCTATCTATCTCTCTATCTATTTGTCTATCTATTTGTTTATAAATCTATTAATCTATATGTCCATCTATCTGTCTATTTAGCTCTATATCTATTGGTTTATCTATCTTTTTATCTGTTTGTCTATCTATCTATCTTCCTATATGCATATCTATATGTTTATCTATCTGTCTATCTTTCTATCTATATTTTTTATTATCTATCTATATATCTATGTGTCTATCTATCTATCTATCTGTATGTCTATCTATGTATCCATCTATCTATCTATCTCTATATATATATATATGTCTATCTCTCTCTCTCTCTCTATCAATCTATTTATTTATATGTCTATCTTTCAATCAATCAATATATCCATTAGTCTATCTATCTATCTATTTGTTAATGTATTATCTATCATTATAACTAGTATCTATCTTTTTGTCTAACTATTTGTAAATCTTTCTATTTAATAATCTATCTATCTATCTATCTAGTAATCTAATTATCTATTTATTTATTTATTTGTCTTAATATATGTTTATATATATCTATCTATCTTTTTTCTATCTATCTATTTGTCTATCAATCTATCTATATAAATGTCTATCTATCTGCTTATCTATATATCTATCAATTTGTCTATCAATCTATCAATCTATCTATCAATCAATCAATCTATCTATCTATCTATATATCAAGCTATCTCTGAATATATTTATCAATTTATTTATTATATATATATCTATATATCTATTTTCCTATATTTATATCTATCTATCTTTCTATATTTCTATTAATCAATATATCAATCTATCTATCAATTTATTTATCTATTTATATATATATTTAACTATTCATCTATCTATATGTCTATCTATCTATATATCTTTATCTCTATATATCTATTTATCTATCTATAATTTATCTATCTATCTTTCTTTCTATATGTCTATCTATCTATTTATTTATAAATCTATTTAACAATCTGTCTGTGTATCTATCTACCTATTCATCTATCTATCTATCTATCTATCAATAAGTCTATCTATGTCTCTATATAATTGTCTATAGTTTTATCTATCAATCTGTCTATCTATCTATCTATCTAACTATCTTTCTTTTTAATAATCTATCTATCTATCTAATAATCTGATTATCTATTTATTAATTTATTTGTCTTTATATATGTTTATATATATCAATCTATCTTTTTATCTATCTATCTATCTATTTGTCTATCTATCTATCTATCTATCTATCTATCTATCTATCTGCCTATCTATCTATCAATTTGTCAATCAATCTATCAATCAATCTATCTATCTATCAATCTATTTATCAATATATCTATCAATCTATCAATCTATCTATATATCAAGCTATCTCTGAATATATATATCAATTAATTTATTATATATCTATCTATCTATCTATCTATCTATTTGCCTATATTTATATCTATCTCTCTTTCTATATTTTTATTTATCAATATATAAATTTATCTATCAATTTATTTATCTATTTATATATCTATTTAACTATTCGTCTATCTATATGTCTATCTATCAATATATCTTTATATCTATATATCTGTCTATCTATCTGTAATTTATCTATCTGTCTTTCTTTCTTTCTATGTGTCTATCTATCTATTTATTTATAAATCTGTTTAACTATATGTCTGTGTATCTATCTATCTACCTATTCATCTATCTATCTATCTATAAGTCTATCTATGTCTCTATATAATTGTCTATAGTTTTATCTATCAATCAATCAATCTATCTATCTATCTATCTAACTATCTTTCTATTTAATAATCTATCTATCTATCTAGTAATCTGATTATCTATTTATTTATTTATTTATTTGTCTTAATATATGTTTATATATATCTATCTATCTATCTATCTATCTAAATGTCTATCTATCTACCTATCTATCTATCTATCTATCAATTTGTCTATCAATTTGTCTATCAATTTATCTATCTATCAATTTTTCTATCAATCTATCTATCAATCTATATATAAAGCTATCTCTGAATATGTCTATCAATTTATTTATTATATATCTATCTATCTATCTATTTTCCTATATTTATATCTATCTATCTATCTTTATTTCTATTTATCAATATATCAATCTATCTATCAATTTATTTATCTATTTATATATCTATTTAATTATTCATCTATCTATATGTCTATCTATCTATATATCTTTATATCTATATATCTATCTATCTATCTGTAATTTATCTATCTATCTTTATTTCTTTCTATGTGTCTATCTATCTATTTATTTATAAATCTGTTTAACTATATGTCTATGTATCTATCTACCTATCTACCTATTCATCTATCTATCTATCTATATATAAGTCTATCTATGTCTCTGTATAATTGTTTATAGTTTTATCTATCAATATGTCTATCTATCTATCTATCTATCTAACTATCTTTCTATTTATATTTTATCTATTTATCTATCTATCTATCTAGCTATATTTGTATCAATCTATGTATCTATCAGTCTATCTATTGGTCTATGTATCAACCTATTTACCTATTTATCTAACTATCTATCTATGTGTTTATCTTTCTTTATATCTATATGTCTATTCATCTATCTCTCTATTTATCTATATATCTTTATATCAATCATTCTATCAATTTGTCAATCTAATTGTCTATCTATATAAGTATTTTTCTATCTTTCTATCTCTCTGTTTGTCTATCTATTTGTCTATCTCTATATCTATCTACTATTTATCTTTATGTTAATGTATCTATCCATCTATCTATATATTAGACTATTTTTCTATCTATCTATCTGTCTATCAATGTATCTATCTATTTGTTTATCTATCTATTTATCTATTTCTCTATCTATATTTCTATCTATCTATTTGTCTATCTATCTATCCAATTGTATTTAATTCTATTTGTCTATCTATGTATCTATCTGTCTATCTATGTATCTATCTGTCTATCTATGTATCTATCTGTCTATCTATCTATATGGCTATCTATAAATCAATCTATTTGTCTATCTATCTCTCTATCTATCTATCTATTTGTCTATCTATAGGTCTATCTATCTATCTATCAATTTGTCTATCTATCTCTTTATCTATTTATCTATCTATTTGTCTGTCTATTTTTGTCTATCTATATGTCTATTTATCTATGTATCTATCTATCGATATATAAGTCTATCTAACAATCAATCTATTTGTGTATCTATATTCTTATCTATCTATCCATCTATCTATCTACCTATATATATATATATGCTTGTCTATTTATCCATCTATCTATCAATCTATTTATTTGTCTAAATTTTTATCTATCTAACTGTCTATCTATTTGTCTATTTATCTATTTGTGTGTTAGTCTGTCTATCAATGTATCTATCTTTCTATTTGTGTATCTATCTATCTATTTCTCTATCTATCTATTTATCTATCTATTTATCTATCTATTTATCTATCTATTTATCTATCTATTTATCTTTCTATTTAACTATTTATCTATCTGCCTAATAATCTATCGATCTATCTATCTATATACCAATCAATCGATTTTACTATGTTTCTCTTAATAAATCTATCTATATGTCTACCATTGTATATATCAAAGTGTGTATGAATTTGTCTATCAATCTTTCTATCAATATATTTATCTATCTATAAAGCTATGTGTCTATCTATCTTTCAAAAAATCTATCTATCAAAATCACTATTTATTTGTTTATCTTTCTTTCTTTGTATATATCTTTCAATTTTTCAATATAACTATCTATCTATTTGTCTATATATCTTTCTATCTATCTATCTGTTAATCTTATTGTCTATCTATTTGTTTGTTTATATATATATCTATCTACATATCTATCTATCTTTTTGTCTATTTATTTTTCTATCTATATATCTATCTATCTATATATTTTTGTATCTATCTATATAATTATTTGTCTATCAATCTATTTATCTATCAATCTACCATTGAATCTATCAATCAATCTCTATATCTATCTATATTTTTGCATGCCTCTCTATCTTTTTATTTATTTGTTTATCTATCTATCTATTTGTATATCTATCAGTCTTTCTGTATATCTATCTATCTATTTGTCTGTCTATATATTTTTAAATCTATCTATATATTTATCTTTCTATCTATCTACCTGTCAATCATTCTGTCTAACTATCTATATATTTATCTATATATTTATCTACCTGTTTGTCTATCTATATATCTATCTATATGTCTATCAATATGTCTATCTAAATGTCTATTTATCAATCTATCTGTTAGTCTATCAATCTATAGATCTATCGATCTATCTATCTATCTATTTATCAATAAATTTATCAAACTTTCTATCAATCCATGCATCTATCTATCTAAATAACTATCTATCTCTCTTTATATAAATCTAACTATCTATCTATTTATTTGTCTATCTTTCTTTTTTTATATCTTTCTAACAGTCTATCTATCTATTTGTGTGTTTATCTATATATATGCCTCTATGTCTATCTATTTGTTTTATCATCTGTCTATTTCTTTATCTTTCTATCTATCTAATTATATATTTACCTATTTATTTGTCTATCGATGTATCTATCTATCTATCTCTCTATCTGTCTGTCTGTATGTCTTTCTATTTGTCTGTTTATGATTTTATATATCTTTATGTGTATCGATATGTTTTTCTATCTATATATTTATATATCTATAATTCTATCTATATATGTTTCTATCAATCAATATATATATATATATATATATATATATATATATATATATATATATATATATCTGTCTATCTATCTATCTATCTATATATTTGTCTATCTATTTATCTCTTTGTCTATCTGTCTTTCTATTTTTCTATCTATCTATCTATCTATCTATCTATATATCTTTCTATATATATAGTTATCTATATATTTATCTATCTATCTATCTATATGTCTATCAAACTATCAATCCATCTATTTATCTATCTCTCTATCTACCTGTCTTTTTATCTATCTATCTATTTATTTTTCTATCTGTCTATCTGTATATATATATCTATCTTTCTATCTAATTATTTGTCTATATTTCAATTTATATGTCTGTCTATATATTTTCTATCCATCTATCTTTCTATCTACCTATCTATCTGTCTATCTATTTCTCTATCTATCTATCGATCTATCTATCTGTCTGTCTGTCATTCTATTTATCTATGTATCTATCTATATTTCTATCTATATAATTGTTCAATTTTTGTCTAATAATCTATCGATCTATCTCTCTATTTATCTTTCTATCTATTTTCCTATAAATCAATTAATCTATTAGTCTATCAATCTGCTTATCAATTTGTCTATCAATCTATCTATCAATTTGTTTATCAATCTTTCTATTAATTCAACTATTTATCGATCTATGTATCTGTGTATTTATCTTTCTTTCCATCTTTTTATCTCTTTGTCTAATTAAGTGTATGTTTGTCCATATATCTATCAATCTGTCTATATATTAGTCTTTTTTTCTATCTATTTTCCATTCTATCTATCTATCTATTTATATATCTACCTACCTATCAATTTATTTATTTATCTATCTATGTATCTATATTTCTATCTATCTATCTATTTATGTATCTCACTATCTATCTTTCTATTTATCTATCAATCTAAAATATCTATCTACCTATCTGTGTGTGTGTGTGTGTTTCTATTTGTTTATCTATCTATCTATCTATCTATCTATTTGTCTATTTATTTTTATATCTATGTATCTATCTATCTATTTGTAAGTCTATCTATCTATTTAATTGTATATTTATCTATCTATCTAACTATCTATATGTCTATCTATTTTTCTATCTATCTCTCTATCTATATCTATCTATCTTTTGTCTATTTATCTGACTATCTATCTGTCTATCTATCTTTCTATTTTACTTTCTATTTTCCAATCTATCTATATATCTATCTCTTTATCTATCTATATATTTATCTATATGTCACTATATCTATCAATCTAATTGTCTATCTATCTATCTATATATCTATAAATCTTTCTGCATATCTATTTGTCTATCTATCTATATATCTATCTATCTATCTATCTATCTAATTATCTTTGTTTCTATTTATCTGGCTATCTAATCTGTCTAAATATCTATATATCTATATCTCTATCTATCAGTCTATCTATTTGTCTCTCTATATATCTTTCTATCAATCTATCAGTCTATATATCTATCTATCTATATGTCTATCTATGTATCAATTTATCTTTCTAATAACCTATCGATCTCTTTTTCTCTCTATCTGTTTATCTTTATATCTCTCCATCTTTGTATCTATCAATCTATCTATCTATATGGCTATCAATCTATCTATCAATTTTTCTATCAATATCTCTATCAATCTGTCTATCAATTTGATAATCAATATGTCTATCAATCATTATATCAATCCGTCTATCTATATGTGATTCTATCTATCTATTAGTTTATTTTTTTGTTAGTTTATCTTTCTGTTTGACTATCTGTTCTTCTGTCTAGTACAAATAAAATAGACAATTTATCTCAAGATCATCTCAAACTTAATAACTTAATATTTATGTTTCTTGAAATAAAACACTTATATTTCTAATCATTTCAATATTATTTCAATAGATGTCTCGTAGTGTGTGATTCATTGTGATCTTTCTTGTGTTAGTGATGAGTGGACTTGTTGAATCAAGTTTAGTAATATTAAAACAATGATTTCATACTAATATAATAAGATCAACTTACAGCAATGTGTCATGGATATTCAAGCTAAGATAGTATAAAATATATGAACCAAACTTTTTTGAACATAATTGCTATCAAGACTAATATTTTTAAAAACAAATAGCATGGTAATAATAATCCGAACATCTCTTTGCTATAAAAGTAGTAGTAAATGGCCATTCAAAGTTACTTCCTTCTCATGTGGAAAATGGTAGAAATAAAGTATTTCTTCTCTCTCTCTCTCTCTAAACATCATTGCTGGTCATATTTTAGTTATCTGTTGAAGTTGTATGACTATATATAAATATTTGTATAATTATATATAAATAATTGTATAACTTTATAACACTATACTAATTAAAAATAACTATATTTGTAAGTATGTATACATATATGTAAATCTATATATTTATTTATAACTTTATATATTTATGTATAACTATTTGTATTGAATATATCTATATATAACTCTATGTTTAACTATATAAAAATATTTATAGTTATATATACTATATGTATAATAACATATAACTATAAATAATTGTATCTTATTATATGTATTACTATAAAAACTTCATACATAACTATATTTAAATATATAATTTACAACTTATATATAATATACATTTGTATATATTACTATTCAAAAATGTATTTTACAATATCTATTCCTAAACATAACTACAGGTATGGATATATAAAATTATATAAATAAATATATATATCTACATGTATAAATAAAGTTTAACTATATTTATACATGTATTTACCCTCAAATTTAGTGGTAAACAGTCATGGTTTGATAACCATCGTAAGTTTCTACCTTCGAATCATCCATTTCAAAGAAATAGAACTACATTTCAAAAAAAATAAAATTGTGATGTCAGTTGCACTAGCAGTTCATTCAGGAGATGATATTATAACAGAGATTCAGAGTTTGGGTTTGAAGAAGGTAACTAAAAAGAAAGCTACTAGAAGTAATGGACCAGAGAGAAAATTATTTGGCTGGAGGAAATATAGTATATTTTGGGACTTGCCCTATTGGGAGTCCAATTTTATTCATCATAACTTAGATGTAATGCATATTGAAAAAAATGTTTTTGATAGTGTTTTCAACACTGTCCTTAATGTAGATGGAAAAACAAAAGATACTTTAAAATCAAGACAAGAGCTGAATGATTATTGTCGGCGTCCTGAATTAAAACTGGATGAGGAAATAGGAAAATTCCCTAAAGCTTGCTACATACTTGATAAGAAGGCAAGACAGATATTGTGTGAATGGGTTTAAAATTTGAAATTCCCTGATGGATATGTGTCAAATACGGGTATATCCGTGGATATGAAGAATCTTAAGTTATTTAGAATGAAAAGTCATGACTATCATGTATTTATGCAGAGATTAATAACAATTTCATTTCATTAATTACTTCCACTAAGTGTTTGGAAAGTCCTTATAGAACTTAGTTTATTTTTCAACCAGCTAACTGCAACCATAATCAAAATAGATGACAAGGTGAGGCTGGAGAATGACATTCCACTTATTATTTGTAAGCTTGAATGGATATTCCCACAGAGTTTTTTTTGACTCTATCAAGCATTTGTGCGTCAATTTGGCATATGAAGCAAAAGATTGTAGGGCCAGTACAATTCAAGTGGATGTATTTTGTTTGAAAGATAAATACATATAATTTGATGTGTTTTATTATTTAGTACATTAAGTATTATTGTAATTTTAACTAATTGAAACCTAACATTATGGATGTAGGTATTTTCATAAATTGATATTGAATTTTAGAAACAATGTAAAAGTTGAAGGTTCAATTTGCAATGCATATTTAGTAGAAGAAGCATCATCATTTTGTTCTTATTAATTTGAGATCATGTCAATACAAAGAATAGAAATGTGTCACGGAATTATGAACATCATGTGAAGGTAGAAGGTGATTCAATGGACAAACTATCTATCTTCAAGCACCTTGGAAAAGCATTTGGAAGAGTAATGAAAAGATGCATGACAGATGAAGAGTACAAAGTAACCCAGAGCTATCTTTTACTTTATTGTGAGAAGGTTGCACCATATATTGAGTATGTATACCCAAAATGATTGTAGGTTTAATCATAGTTTAATTATATCTTTAATAGGAATTATTAAAAATTGATGTACTTTTTTTTCTCTCATTTTATATTTTTGTAGTATTTATGTTGAGCAATTAGAATATCAGGCGACTAGCAATTTCCAGCAATGATGTCGATTATATGCTAGAAACTAAATTTGTTAATTGGTTAAAAAATTATGTGAATATAATTAAATTTTTTATTTTTGAATTATTTAATTTATTAGTATCATTTATTTGTTAATATCATTTTTTTAATTTATGTCACAGGCAATTGAACATCAAATGGAGATTCAAATATTTTCATTCAGAATCTAAGTAAAGGTCCGTTTAGATATGTGATAACCTATCCTGGGTATTTTGTTAATGGATATAAGTTTCACACAATCGGGCATGGTTTTCCTAAAATAATAATGAATAGTGGTGTATGCATTAAAGGCTCATGTTATAGTGTAGATGAGATTGATTATTATGGTCAATTCAAAGAAGTTATTGAGTTGGAGTATCTCGGACTCAAAAATAATAGGATTGTATGATTAAAATGCGAGTAGTTTGATACTACATGAAATGTGGGCTCAAATATTAATTCGGATTATAAGCTAGTGGATGTTAACCATAAGCACAGATATAATCGAATTGAGCCATTTATTATGGCAGTTCAAGCCACTCATGTATATTATTGTACATATTCGTGTTTATCTCGTGATAAGAGAGATTGGTGGATGATTTGCAAAATCAAAGCTCGATCAAAATTTGAGTTACCAACATCGCAACAAAGAAGTGCAAACTTAGAAATTGCACTAGCATTCTAAGAAAATGACAAATAATTTTGAGCCTGTGAATGTCGATGAAGATCCAAAAAAATTATGTGATTCAAATGGTGGCACAATAGAAATTGAAGATGATCAATTTCTATCAGAAGATGAATTCGAACTTCTATCGGATCAGACGAAATATCAGAAAATCCACTAGAGGATGATAGTGATGCCAATAATTAAATTGTTATAATATTATTATAAATTTAAACTATCAAAGACTTTATATATTTTATTGAAATCTATCGGTGTGTTTTATTCGAAAAAGCATGCTTGTTCATCATATCCCTATTTTTGTTCTATATTTTATTTTGTATAGTAGATGGTGCCTAAAGGACGTGGCTGTGGTGGAGGTGGGCGTGGACACAAAAATGAACCAAATTCATCTTGTTTGTTACATCATGTTGCAGAATCAGTACCATCTCATAGCCACCAAATCTAAAATTCAATATCACAATAACCATCTCTATTTCTATCACCAACACTATTATTGAGACCTCTACTATCACCTTTATCAGATGTAAGCCCACCATCCATTATACTTCCTGCACAAACTTTTGATCCATCTCTATCTCCTACCCCACATTCAACACCGATTGTTCCCTCATTTACAATACAAACAACATCATCAAATATTGTGCCTTCCTCTACAATCAGTGTAAAGTTAGAAATTGAGATTGTGGATGAGAGGTAAAAGAAATATGTAAAAATAAATTGAAAAAAAATTTTGATATTACTGACAGTGGTTTTTTTATATTGTTATGATTTGCTTGTTTTCAATGTTATTTATTTATTTGTACAGTTTTATTCCATCTCACATGTGTTCAACTATAATTACAAAGGATTTCAAGAAAATTGCTGATTTTAAAGCTTTCTCCTGGAAGAAAGTTTCTGAATTGACAAAACAGTCATATTTTAATGACTTTTAGGTAAAAATAACAAAACAAAAGAATTGAAAAATAATTATCTAATTACTTAACTTTTATGTTGGTTATTATTCAAATAGTAAATAATTATGTTCTTGATGTTAATATAAATTCTTTTTTCATTTTTCTATTTATAGAATCAGTGCACATGGGCATCCAAATTTGATGGAAAGATAAAGTCATTATGGAAAATCAAATCTGCTCAACGGTATTCTGTATTTTGTCCAAAAATTAAATAAAATGAAAGAAATGTCTGATTTTATATCTGATGAAGATTGGCCCGAGTGAATTATTTATTGGGAGGAGCTAGATGTGAAGAAAAAATTAGATATTGCCAACAAAAATTGAAGAAGTGAGGTAGCTTGACTAGGTACAAGAATCTGTCAACACACTGAAGGTTCAAAGTCGAGCATTGAGCACTCTCGAGATTTGGGACAAATATAAAATTCTAAACATATCTATATTTTGTGTTTGTCCTAATAGTCCAATAAATTAAATCTCTGCATGGTTTTATTAATTTTGTTAAATTTTTTTATCATTTATTTTTTTATGACTTAATAAAAACATATTCTTGGCAGGAGAATTGGGTCAAGATGGAAATTTTTCTTAAATTTTCAGGAAGATGCATGTGAAGAAAGTGGATGGTCAGTATGTTGACAACAAGTCTTAGATGATTGCTGTAAAAAATTGTTATATTAAATAGATTTTATAAACTATAGTACATTATGAAAATTATTTTGAATACAAAATATTTATTTTATTTTTAATAAATCTAGAATAGTTTTTTTCTCTATTTTATCCCAGGACCTAAAGGAGGAATGCGTAATAGCTGCTCATCAACAAGTTTAGGGTTTTATGGACCTTCAACCAATTGACTATGATTCTATTTATTTGGAGACAATAGGAGGTCGAAAGAAGCAGCGAGTATACGGAATCGGCTCTAAGAGAGTGACATTTTGTTGTAGTAGTCATACTTCGAATTCATCTGTCTTAGCAATGGTGGATGAGGCAGTCAAACAACAAGCATTGGAAACAAATGAACATATTGTAGATATGGAGACTGAAATGAAAAAGAAGGATGAGCAGATAACTAATTTGATGGAAGAAATGCAAGAAATTAAAAATGTAATGCTACAGCCGATGTCCTATTTGGAATCACTGTTAGCGGCATTGGCGCAACAGATAACATTCTGAGATCCAGCTGTGAATCCTTACGGGAGAGGCTAGCATTCCCTACAAAGTATGAGGATGATTGAGTATGAGAATTATTTCTGAACTGTTATTTATTTTTGTCTATGTGTAGCAAATAATTATGATATTTTTTTGCAGGTTTCAATTTTTTTTATTCTGGTTTTGTTCATTACTTTTTTGATTAACCAAATTATGAATCTTTATAGGACACATTATGTGAGACAAAAGAAAAAATATTGATTCAAAGCATCCAGACATTACCATGGTCCTTCCAATGCATGGGTCCCATATTACCGATTTCAGCTTTATCAAAAAAGGTCTAGCTTATATAATCTTTATTATTCTAAAAACATATTATTTTTACACTATTTTTATCTCTAAACATAATTGATGGACATCTTTTGGATTTTTGTTGAAGCTGTATGACAATTAACTTTAATTTGTGTTTGTTCATGTCTATAATATTTGTTTTTATATATCTGTGAATATGTTTTTGTGTCTCTAAATTTTTTGGGTAAAGTTTTTACCTATTATAGGTATGTAAAATCCAATTTTCAGCAGCGGCAACGATGGCAGTGACAACATTGGTGGTGGCAGAAGTGGCAGCGGTGGCAGCAGTGGTAGCAGCGGCAACGGGAGCGATAATGGGGGAAGTTGTGGCAACAACAGCATCAGTGATAGGGGCAGTAGCAGTAGTAGTGGTGGCGGCGGCATCACTGGCAACACCGGCAGTAGCGGAATCACCGGCGACACAGGTAATAGCGGCAGAGGCGACATCAGTGGCCGCAGCGTTAGCAATGGCAACAACGACGGCAGTGGCAGTGGTGGCAGCAGCGGTGGTGGAGGTAGTGGCGGCGGCATAAGCGACAGCAGCAGCAAAAGCGACAGTAGTGGCATTAGTGGCAGCAGTGATAACAGTGAAAACATTGGCATCAATGGCAGCCATGGCAATGGCAGTCACGGCGAGGTGGCAGCGACAACACCAGCAGTAGTGACAATGGCATTGGCATCGGTAGTGGTAGTGGTAGAGGTAGCGGCAGCGACAACGACGGCGGCAGCGATAGTAGCGGCAGGAGTGGCAGTGGTAGCAGTGGTAGCGGTGGCATCATAGGCAGTGGTAGCGGTGGCATCATAGGCAGTGGTAGCAGTGGCATCGGAGGCAGTGGTAGCGGCTGCTTCGGAAGCAGCGGTGGCAGGGGCAGTAGCAGTTGCTACACTAGAAGCAGCGGCAGTAGCAGTTGCTACACTGGAAACAATGCCAGCACCAGAAGCAGTGGCAGCAGCGACAGAGGCAGCAACGGTAGGAGTGGCGGAAGCGACAAAGGCAGCAATGGTAGGAGTGGTGGCAGTGATAGCAACTGTGATGGCAGTAGCAGTGGCGGCAGCGATAGCTACGACATTCAGGGGCAGCACTGCCAGCGGGGGCAGCGGCTAGCAGCGACAGCCATGACAGCAAAGGCAGTAGTGGCAGATGCGACGGTGGTGACAGCAGCAATGGTATTAGCAGTGACAGTGGCAATGGTAGTGGCAACGGTAGCAATGGCAAGAGTGGCAGCGAGATTAGCAGCAATAGTACCAAATGAGGTATATACATACGAAGAAAGTCAGTATATACGTACATATAATATTACAGTATTTTATGTACATATATACTGAGTATATTTGTACTCAGTTTATATGTAGACATAATATTGCTATTTTTATATACATATACTACAGTAATATATGTACGAGTGAAATGCTAGTATATATTTACATATATAATATAATATTATATATGTATCAAAACATAACTTTTTTTTTAAATTTGATCGAGTGGTTTAAATTTCTTATAGAAATGATACCGCATTGTTCCACATACAAAGCTTCTATAAGTGATGAGATTTTCACTAGACATTACGTGTCGTGACTCGGACAACTTTGTCGTAGTAGAAAAATTATGATGGGAAGAGCAGAGGGAGAGAAAGCGACATCAATGAATGGATATATTAAACTTTATGCACTGTCAATAGATACATTGATGAATAAGATGAAATAAAATTTTATTATTTTTTTGTTTCAATTGTGTAAAATATTAAATTAGAATAAGATATTAAATGATTTTATTTTTTGTTTATTATAAATTATTAATAGTTTCAATTTTTATTCAATTTGATATAAAAATATTAAATTATTTTATTAAAAAATTTTAAAATAATTAAAATTCTGAAATTAATTTTGAAATTAAAATATCTAGGAAAAAATCCCTTGCTAAATTAGCTAGAGAAATATTAAAATTAGCGTCAGATTTTTGATGCTAATTTTATTTAGCTAAGGACTGTATCCATCGTTAAAATTTATTGACAACACTTTAGTTAGGAAATCATTTATCTTTATTTTCGCTTGGCGACGAAAATCTCATTTATCTTGCTAATTTAGCTAGGGAATTTGTGTTTTTTAGCAAGAGATTTTTCCGTCGCTAACTTTTTAGCTAGGGACACTATCCGTTGCTATATTTTAGTAAGAAGCACTTTAGATAGGGAACCGATCCATCAGTAATCCGTCGCTATATTTCATTTAGCGATGGAAAATGCTCATTTAGCTAGGGAATTGTCCCTAGCTATATGGGCTTTTTCTTGTAGTGTAGGTTGTGATCATGATTTTTCGATTATGAGGTAGTTTTTTTATAAGATGATGATATGAACTAGTTATTGTGTTAAGAGTTTTTTAAATTGTTGCAACATAATTAATGTAAGTTCATTGTATTGCTTTTATTTTCAACAATGAACTAAATATATATTTATTTTTCCAAAGAATGTGTGTTTTTTATTATTATTGTTTCTAATTATTTATAATTTAATATATTGCAGTAATTTTTTAATTAATATAAAAAAATTTTAAATAAAAATGTATTTTAGCAATCAATATTAAATTTTAGTGATGGAATATTCCGTAGCTAAAATGACTCAAAAAGTGTACAAGAAAATAAATTAGCGATGGAATGAAACAATCCATTGATATAATAGCGATGAAAAATTGAATTCCATAACTAAGTTTAGCAATGGGATTCTAATTTTCCATCACTATATTAGCGATGGATTGCAAATATTTATGGCTATTTTAGTGAAGGTTTATTGTAAAACATTGCTAGAATAGAGATGGAAATCTAAATCCATCTCTATTTTAGCTACGAAAAATTAAAAATTATCACAAAATAGTGATTGAAAATTAGGATCCGTGGCTACACTTTGCAACGGAAATCCGTCTCTTTTTCTGTCTATATGTCTACCACTCTATCTAATTATCTACTTGTGTATCTATCTGTCTATTTATTTTTCTATCTATCTATCTTTTTTCTATCTATCTATTTATCTATATATATATCAATCGATCTATCTATCTATCTATAAATCTAACTATCTATCTATATATCAATATATCTATTTGTCTACCTATATATCTATCTATCTTTCTATCTATCTATATGTCAATCAATTAATCAATCAATCTATCTATATGTTTAACTATATGTCTATATATCTATATATCTAAATGTCTATCTATTTTATAACTATCTTTCTATCTATTTATCTGTTTATCTATTTGTCAATCTATCTAACTTTCTTTCTATGTATCTATCTATCTATATGTCTATCTATCGATCTTTGTATTTATCTATCTTTCTATATATTTATCTATCTATTTATCTATATGTTTATTTATCTATCTATCAATCTTACTGTATATCTATCTATCTTTCTATCTATATATCTAACTTTCTATTTATTTATCTATCTATCGATCTATCTATCTATGTATCTATATATTTAGCTAATTATCTTTCTATATATTTATCTATGTATCTATCTGTCTAAATATCTGTTTATCTATCTGCCTACCTATTTATCTCTCTATCTATCTATATATCAATCTATCTATATATCAATTTACCTATCTATCGATCTATCTATTTCTCTATCTATCTATCTATTTATCCATATATCTATTAATATATTTTATCTATTTATCTATATATATCAATCTTTTATTGGTCTATCTATCAATCTATATATCATGCCTATCTATCTGTCTATCTATCTATCTATTTGTCTATTTATCTGTCTTTCTAAAAATCAATCTATCAATTAATCTATCTATCTATCTTTCTTTCTATATGTCTATCTATATGTCTATCTATATGTCTATCAATTGATAATTCTATCTTTTTATCTATTTATGTATATGTCTATCTATTTATATTTCTATCTGTCAATTTATTTCTCAATCTAATTATCTATCAATAAATATGTCTATCTATATTACTATATATCTATCTATCAATAAATATATCTTTCTATCTAATTATTTTTTTATCTATCTATTTATCTATCAGTATATCTGTCTGTCTATCTGTTTATCTATCTATCTATCTATTTATATTTATATCTATCTATTTGTATATATATTTATCTATCTTCTATCTATCTATCTCTCGATCTATATAACTATCTATCTATATGTGTACCTATCTGTGTATCTATCTATCTATCTATCTATGTCTATCAATCAATCTATCTATCTATAGTTGTCTATATAATGATCAATTAATCAATCTGTCTATCTATCTATCTGACTATATCTTTTGCTATCTTTCTATCTATCTATATGTCAATCACTCTTTCTATCTATGTGACTATCTATCTATTTGTCTATCTATTTTATATATATATATATATATATATATATATATATATATATATATATCTATCTGTTTGTCTGTCAATCTATCTATATATCTTTATATCGATATATCTAACTATCTATATATATGTCTATCTATCTATCTATCTCTTTATTTATTTTTTTGTCTATCTATTAGTCTATCAGCCTATTTAACTATCTAACTATCTATTTATCTATCTATTTGTCTATCTATCTATTTATCAACCAATCTATCAATCTATTTATATTTATCAATCTGTTTATTTATCAATCAATCAATCAATCAATCTGTCTATTTATCTATCTATAATTCTATATATCAATCTGATTATCAATCTTTTTATCAATTTGTCTATCTATCAGTCTATCAAAGAGTCTATCTATATTTATATCAACTATCTATAAATCTATATAAAATTAGTAAATCTATCTATCTATCAATTTTTATCTATCTCTCGATAATTTTTTTTATCTATCTAAAAATATATCTATCATATAATCTATCTATCTTTATTTCTATCAGTCTATTTGTCTGTCTATCTATATGTCTGACTGTCTATCTATCTATCTATTTATTCTTTTTTCTCGCAGACTATATATCTTTCTAAATGTATTCCTATTTGTCTATCTATCTATTTTTCTATTTGTCTATCTATCAATCTATCTATTTATTTATCTATATCTATTTATAAAGTTATCTATCTATCTCTCTATTTGTTTATCTATCTATCTATTTATATATCTTTCAATCAATCTATCTATATATATTTGTATCTAACTATATATATATATATATATATATATCTATGTATCTATTTGTCTATCTTCTGTTTATCAATCATTCTATTTATTTGTCTATCTTCTGTTTATCAATCATTCTATTTATTTGTCTATCTATTATCTGTCTATCTATCTATTTATTTACTTATTTGTCTATCTATTTAATAATCTATCAATATATCTATGTTTCAATTTGTTGATCTATCTATCTACCTATCTAGTTTTCTATCTATCTATCTATTTGTCTATCTATTTATTTATCTATCAATTTGTCTATTAATCTGCCTTTCAATCGGTGTATTAAACTGTCTATAAATTTGTCCATAAATTTATCAATCTGTCTATCATTATATCCATTGATTTGTCTATCTATCTATCTGCCAATATATCTATATTTATCAATCTATCTTTTTGAATATCAATCTATATATCTATATGTCTATCTTTATTTCTAACTAACTATCTGTCTGTCTGTCTATATATACTTCTTTCTATCTATTTGTCTAACTCTCTATCTATCTTTATGTATATAAATCTATCTATCTATTTATCTATTTGTCTTTCTATCAATCAATCTATCTCTTTGTCTATCTAACTCTCTTTCAATCTGTCTATCTATTAGTCTATAATCTATCAATTTATCTGTACATCTATTAGTCTATTAATCTATCAATCTATCTTTCTATCTATCATTCGTTTATTCTATCTATCTATTTGTCTATCTATTAATCTATCAATAAATGAATCTAAAAGACTATATTTTTATCTATCTATCTGTCTATCTATCTCTTGATCTATCTATCTATATATCTGTATGTCTATCTATGTATATAAAAATCTATCTTTATGTGTGTGTTTTTATTTGTCTATCTATTTATCTCTCTATATGTGTATATATCAATCTATCTATCAATCTTTCTATCATTCAATCAATCAATCAATTAATCTATCTATCTATGAATATGTCAATCATTCTATCAATCAATTTGTTTAACAATTTTTTATCTATTTGTCTATCTGTCTGTATGTCTATATATCCATCTTTTTTTCTATCTATCTATCTATATATCTATCATTATATAAATTTATCTTTTTGTCTATCTATTTATCTATTTATCTATCTGCCTGTCTATAACTCTATGTATCAATTTTCTATCAATTTATCTATCAAACTATCTATCTATCTATGTATCTATCTAATTGTCTATCTATTTGTGTGTCTATCTTTTAATGTATTTGTTTGTCTGTATGCCTACTTTCCTGGCTATCTACTTATCTGACTATATATCTTTCTATCTGTCTATCTATCTATATATCTTTTTGTTTATCTAACTATCTATTTGTCCATCTTTTTTTAGATTTATTTGTATGTCTATATATTTGGTTGTATGTCTGTATGTCTATCTATTTACCTATCTTTCTATTTATTTATATATCTAATTATCTATCTATCTATCTGTCTCTCTATCTACCAATATATTTTCTATATATCTGTCTATCTATCTATCTATCTATCTATCTGTCAGTTTGTCTATCTATTAATCTATCTATCTGTCTATCTATCTGTCTATCTAATTTTCATTTTTTTTGTCTATCATATTTTCATTATTTCTGTCTATCTATTTGTCTGTTTATTTGTTTAAAAATCTATTGATCTATTTGTTACCCTCTCTATCTATATATCTATCTTTATATATAATTATCTATCTATTAGTCTATCAATCTGTCTTTTTATCTTTTACATCAACTTGCTTATCAATCTATTTATTTGTTAGTCTATTAATCTATCTATCTATCAATTAATCAATCAATTTGTCTATCAATCTATCTATCATTCTATTAATCAATATGTCTAACAATTTGTTTATCAATTTGTCTATCAATTTGTTTATCAATTTGTCTTTCTTTGTGCCAATCTATTTATCTATATATATCTATCTATCAATTTATATATTCATCTATCCATTAATCTATCTATCTTTCTTTCCATCTATCTATATGTCTGTCTGTCTATTTATCTATATGTTTATTTATTTGTCTTGCTAATTATCTATCTATCTTTCAATTTGTTTATCTATCTATCTATCTATTTATCAAACAATCAATCAACCTATTTATATATATATATATATATATATCTATCTATCTATCAATCTATTAATCTGTCTATCTATCTAATAATCTTCTCTCTATTTTTTTATCTATCTATCGATCAATCTTTATATCTATTTATCTTTCTATAATCTATCTTTCTATATATCTATTTATCTGTCTATATATATACCTATCTATTTATCAATTTAACTATATATCTCTCTATCTATCTATCTATCTATCTATCTATCTAACTATCGGTGTATCAATCTATTTATCTATCCATCCATCTAACTATCTATCTGCCTATCTATCTGTCTATATATCTATCTATATATCTATCTATATATCTATCTATATATCTATCTATTTGTTTGTCTGTTTGTATATTTATTTAACATTCTATCTAACTATCTTTATATCTATCTATTTGTCTATATATATATATATACTATATATATTCTATCTTTCTAACTATGTATCTATCTATTTATTTATTAAATTTATTTATTTCTCTCTCTATCTATCTATCTATGTATCGATCTATCTACCTATTTGTGTAGCTTTCTATCTATTTATCTATATGTTTGTTTTTATATCAATCTATCCATCTATCTATCGAACTTTTTGTTTATCTTATTATCTATCTATATGCCTAAATTTATATCTATTTTTATATCTATATATCTATACATCTATCTGTCTATCTATTTGTCTCTCTATCTGTCTATTTATCTGCCTATCAATCCATTTTTGTATCAATCAATCTATCTGTCTATATATATGTATGTCTGCCTGTTTACCTATCTATCCATCAATTTATATGTATGTTAGTCTATCTATTTATCTATATGTATATATATCTCTTTTTTTATCTTTTTGTCTATCTATCTGTATATCTATCTATAGACATATAAATAGATATAAAGATAAACAAATGGATATACAGATTGATATAATGATTAATAGAAAGATAGATATATAGATTGATAGATATATTGATAAACATATTGATTGACAGATTCATACATTGATTGATAGCTAGATAAATAGATAGATAAAAAATAGATATAAAGATAGAAAGTCAAAAAGATAGATATATAAATAGATAGATAGATAGATAGACATATACATAAATAGATAATTATATATAGATATATAGATATATATATATATATACACACACACTCACTCACTCACTCACTCACACAAATAGATTGATTAGTAGATCGATATATAGACAGACGGACGGACGGACAAAAAGATAGAAAACTAGATAGACAGACACACCTATAGAAATATAAAAATATAAACAAATAAATTGATATATTGATAGATAGATTAATATATAAATTGATAGACATATAGATAGACATATCGATACAAAGATAGTTCGACATATTTAAAGAATTTTTGATAGAGTGATTGATAAATAGATTGATCAGTAGATAGAAAGTTTGATAGATTATTTTACAGACAGACATATATATATATAAAGATAGAAAGATAGCAATATAGATATATAGATAGATAAGTAGATCCATATACAAATAAAAAAACACATAGATAGGCATATAAATAGATAATTAGATAGACAATAAGATAATCAGATAATTATAAAGATAAATAGATAGAAGATAGATAGATTGACATATGATAGATAAATAGATAGATATAAAGATAGATAGATAGATAGATATACAAATAAATAGAAAGAAAGACATATAGATAGATAGATAGATAGACAAATAGATAGTTAGATAGATAGAAAGCCAGATAGATAGACATATAGGTAGATTGATAGAGAAAAATATAGATAGAGAAATTGAAAGACAGATAGATAAATAGATAGATAAACACATAGATAAACATATAGATAGAAAAATTAAAAAAACATATAGATAGATAGATAGCTAGCTAGATAGTTATAAACATAGTTAAAGAGATACACAGATAGATAGATAGATATAGATATATATATATATGTAGGTAGGTAGGTAGATAGTCATATAGATAGATAGTAGATAGATAGATAGATAGATAGATAGAAGAAAGATAGTCATATAGATAGATAGATAGATAAACATATAGTTAGGCATATATATAGACAAATAGATAGACATATTGATAAACAAATTGATATGTAGATATTTAGACATATAGATAGATAGATATACAAATAGTTATAAAGATATATAAATAAATAGATAGCTAGATAGATAGATATATATATATATATATATATATATATATATATATATATATTAAAAGATAGATTGATTGATTGACATAGAGATATACATATATATATATATAGATAGACATATATATAGATAGAAAGATACACATAAAGATAGATATATAGATAGATAGATATAAAGATAAATAAAAAGATTGTCAAATAGATTGTTTAAATATTATAAAAAAAGACAAATAGATAGACATATAGATATATATATATATATATATCAATAGATAGATAGATAGACATAGAGATATACAAATAGATAGAAAGATAGATAAAGATACAAATACATACATACATACATATATATATATATATATATAATTATATATATAGACAGATAGATAGAAAGATACACATAAAGATTGATAGAAACATAGACATATAGATGGATAAAAATATAGATAGATAGATAGATTGATTGTTATATAAAAAGAAAGATAAATAGACATATAGACACACACACACACAGATAGAAAGATAGATAGATAAATAGAAAGATAAATTGAAAGATAGAATTATAGATAGCCAAATAGATAGAAATATAGATATATATATATATATATATATATATATATATATAGAAAGATAGTTAGAAAATAAATAGACAAATAGATTCACAGATTGATAGATATAGAGATAGACAAATAGATAGTAAATAGAAATATAAATTGACACATTGATAGAACCATAGAAACATACATAGATAGAAGCATAGATAGAGAGAGAAACTGACAAATAGATAGATAGATAGATAGATAGATAAACAAATAGATAAATAGATAGATAGATAGACAAATAGATAAACAGATAAATAGATAGATAAATTGAGATATATATAGGTAGACAGATAGATTTATATATTAAAAGATGGATAGTTAGATAGATAAATAGATAGACGGATGAATAGACGGACAAATAGATATAAAGAAGATAAATGGACAGATTGATAGATAGTATGATACATAGGGTTATAGACAACTTGATAGATTGATAGGAAGATAGATAGACAAACAGATAGATAGATAGACAGATAGATAGATAGAAACATAGACAAATAGATAAATAGACAAATACATAGATAAACAGATAGATAGTCATATTATTTGATAGATAGATAGACAGAATATTAAACTTATAGATAGATAGATAGATATATAGATTAATAGATCATTTAGACATAAAGAAAGAAAGAAAGATAGACAAATAAATAGATGGATAGATAGATAGAAAGATAGATAGAAAAATAGATAGAAAGATAGATAGTTAGATAGAAAGATTAGATAAAAATATAGATAGGCAGATATATAGATAGATAATTAGATATATAGATGGGTAGATAGATAGATAGACAGATAGATAGATAGATAAATTGATTTACAAATAGATAGATTGATAGGTAAATATATATATAGATTGATCGATATATTGATATATAGATATTGAAAGACATGGATAGACAGATTGAATAGTTAGATTGATATAAATAATAGATAGATTTATAGATAGATTGATAGACATATAGATAAAAAAATAAATAGATAGATAGTTAAATAGAGAGATTGATAGAAAAATATATAGACAGACATATAGAAAGAAATATAGATAGTTAGATAGATATGTAGATATAAAGATAGATAGATAAACACATAGATAGACAGATAGATTGATATATTGATAGAAATATAGTTAGATAGACATATAGATAGACATAAAGATATATATATATATATATATATATATATATATATATATATATCAAATATAAGCATTACAATAAACATATAAATATATAGATAGATTGATAAATAGATAGATAGACAAATATATAGATATTAACATAGACAGATAGAAAGAAAGATAGATAGACAGATAAAAAGATAGATAGATAGACAGACAGATAGATAAACAAAAAGAAAGACACATTGAAGACATATTGATAGACATATTAATAGACATATAGATAGACACAGAAAAATAGATGATAGATAGATAAAGACATATAAAAATAGATAGACATATTGGTAGACAAATATATAGAGAAATAGATAGATAGATAGATTGACAGACAAATAGATGGATAGATATATAGATTTATACAAAGATAGATAGATAAATAGTTATATAGACATAAAGATAGTTAAATGATATAGAGATATATATATATATATATATTGATATACACATTATTAGATGCATTTATAGATAGTTATATAGAATGATTGATTGATAGGCAGGTTGATAGATAGATTAAAATACAAATTGATAGATAAATTGATAAATAGTTTATAAATAGATAAAAATATAAATAGATAGATAGATAGACACATAAATAGAAAGATAGATATACATATAAACAGACATATAAGTAGACAGATAGATTAATAGATAGATAATTATATTATTATATAGATAGATAAAATAATTATTATATAGATAAATAGACATATAGATAGATATATAGATAAATAGGTAGATATAGAAAGAGATAGATAGATAGATATAGAAATAGATACTTACATTGATATACAGATAGATTGAAAGATACAAAGATAGATAGATAGATATATATATATATATATATATATATATATATATATATATATATATATATATATATATTGACATAATGATAGATAGACAGACAGATAGATAGATAGACAAGGTGATAGACAGATTTATTAACATATTTATAGAAAGATTGATATATAAATTGAAGATAGATTTATAATTAAATTGATAGACTGATTAATAGATAGATTGAGAAATAAATTGATTGATTGATAGATAGATAGACATATAGATAGACAAATAGAAATACCGATTGATAGATAGTTAGATAAATAGAGATAGAAAAACATATAGATATATATTTATTTATATATATATAAATAGATATATATATATATATATATATATATATATATATATATATATATATATATATATATATATAAATAGATATATATATATATATATAGAACGATATATAGACAAATACAATGACAAATAGATAAATAGATTATTTGATAGATATATAGATAGATAGATAGACTAATAGATAGATCAATAGATAGATAGATAGACAGAAATATAGATAGAAAGCTAGATATATTGATAGATAAATAGATACACAGATAGATAAATAGATAGATATATTGATACATAGATAGATAGATAGATAAATAGGCACATAAATAGACAGATAGATAGACAAATATATATATATATATATATATATATATCAATAGATAGACAAATTGATTGACTGTGTGATATACAGATAGATAGAAAGTTAAGTAGATAGATAGAAAGATACATAAACTAATAAGATAGATAGAAAGATACACATACAGATAGAGAGATAGACAAATAGATAGACAGATAGATTGCCATATAGATACATAGATAGTTAAACATATAGATAGGCAAATAGATAGATAAATAGATAGACAGATTGATTGATAAACAAATAGATAGAGAAATAAAAATAAAGAAGATAGATATATAGATAGAAAGATAGAGATATAGATAAAATGATAGATAGATAGACATATAATAGACAATTAGATTGATTTATTGATAGACAAATAGATAGACAGACAGATAGTTAGTTAGTTAGATAGGCAGATTATTAGATAGATCTCTACTAAAAATTACAATAATATCGAAAAAATACTAACCAAACAATTTGGTTGGTAATTGCTTTCCAAAACATGACCAGTTAGCGACCAAAAAAGTGTATCGAAACAAAAAATTTTCCGATCTAATTTCTGACCAAAGATCGATAATATTATTGACTAAATCTTTTTTGTCAGGAATCGATCTATAGATTGGTTATCGAATATATTACCGACCTTTTAACGACCTATCATTATAAATGGTTGGTATAGTATTTTTTCAAATTATTTATAGCTTTGTACGTACCGACCATTTATCGACCAAATATATAGGTCGGTAATTACCGACCAATTCACGACAATTTCAAGATCCAAAGTTGTGCATCAGAGAAAAATATTTCTGACCAAATTTCTGACCAACTACGAACCATGTATTACGGACAAAATATATTTGGTTTAGAATATGGTATGTAAATCAGGAGGGAATTAGCGAAAAATATTTTGGTAAGATTACCAATCATTTAACGACGAAAAATATATAACCATTAAAAATGGTCGGTATAGTGGTTATTCAATATATTTATAAGGTCGTAATTACCAACTGAATATGTAGGTCGGTAATTACTAACCATTTCATGACCAAACACTGACCAAATATCTTTAGTCAAAAATTGGTCACTAAATTAGGATTGAAATAGCGAGTTGAAATTGCCGACAAATTACTGACTATTTAACGACCAAAAATATATTATCATTAAAATTGGTCGGTAAAGTGGACTTCCAAATACTTATAAATTTTTTCTCACCGACCGTTAACTAACCATAATTTTGGTCGATAATTCATTGTTTTTATTGCTTGATTTGAAAATCATTTGCCGAGTCATTAAAACCTAAAATCAACAAAACTTCGTCATTTTTTCGAATCAGAGCCGATGTAAGCACGAAATAAAAAAATTTGATATTTCTTCTAAATTCAAGTACCTTTTTTTTTATTCTTCTCCTTCAAATTGATTATAGACATCTCTGTTTCTCTGAATTATATATAGAAAATTGAAATTTCATTTTTTAAGTATATTCGGGTATTATGTTTTATTTTCTCCTCCTAATTTCTTAATTTTTGCTTCAATTTCATTTAACCTAACATGATTTTGACTCAACAAAATTAATTAAACTATATTTTTTCATTTTTTAAAATTTGTTCATCGACGGTTTAGATTTTTAGTGTTTAGTGATTTTGATTTCATTTACATGATTTTTGTATCCGAATAATCTTAATGTTAATGGTTTATATTTATATAATCGTATGACATTATGTATAAATCTATACACTAATATATATAATGATTTATGTTTAATCAAACTTTTATTTAATGTTAATCTTAAATGTCTATAGCAATATATATAAACTTTTATACATTTATATAATCATATGATATTATGTATAAATGTCTATACTTTAATAAATATAAATGTATTACATTATAAATACACATTGATATGTTTATATAAACATATAATTTTATATATAAATATGTATACATATGTATTAATATTTATAAATATCTATACAAAATTTACATTAAACTACCAATTTATATATTTTTTTATATAAAAATTATGTAATATTAAATGATTATATAATTTTCTAAATATTTATATTACATATTTATTTTTATATAAATATAGAATATTTATAATGTTTATATAAATGTGATATATATACTATATATTATTTATAAAAGTGTTACATATAAATATAATAATATTTAAGTAACATTTATAATAATGTATTCACAAATATTATATAGATACATGTGCTTAATTATATAATCATATGCCATTTTATATAAAAGTAATTATAACTATATTTATAATAATGTAAACTATTTTTATAACTATATTTATAACTTTACATAACTAATTTGTAACAATATAATAATGTATAACTATAATTATAATTCAATATAACTATATTTCTAAAAAAATATACTATAAGTATACTTATATATAACTATATATAATTATATTTTACTAAATGTATACCTATAGAATTGTTAATTATTATTGTATCTTTAACTACATGCATATTTATAACTAAATGTGTACAACTATATATAAATATTTGTATAAATATGCAACACTATATAATTAAATACAATTATATTTGTAAGTATATATACAAATATGTATTTATATAATTAAATTAAAATATTTGTTTATAACGTTGTATATATTTATGTATTACTACTTATTACTACTTGTATAAATATATCTATATATAACTATTTGTTTAATTTTATATAACTAATTATAACTATATATATTATATGAATAATAATATATAACAATAAATAATGTATCTTACTATATGTATAACTATAAAAGCTTTATACATAATAATATTTAAATAAATACTTTACAACTTATATTTAATATATATTTGTATATATTAGTATATAAAAAAAGTATTTTACTATATTTATACCTATACATAACTATATGATATATAAAATTAAATGAACAAATATATAAACCTACATGTATAAATATATGTTTAACTATATGTGTAACTACATGTATAATCACATGTAACTATATTTATAATTACATGTATAACAACATACAACATTATGTTAAACTATATGTGTATAACTATATATAAATATTTGTATAACTATATATAAATATTTGTATAACTAAATAAATGTCTATAAATTAATATATAACTATATTTGTAACTATATATACATATATGTATTAATATAATTAAAGCAAAATATTTTTTTATAACATTGTTTATATTTATGTATAACAACTTATAACTAATTGTATGAATAAATCTATAAATATCTATATGTTTAATTATATATAACTATTTATAACTATATATATTATATGTAAAATAATATATAACTATAAATAATTGTATCTTACTATGTGTATAACTTTAAAATTTTTATGCATAATTATATTTAAATATTAAATTTATAGCTTATATTTAATATATACTTGTATATAGTAGTATATAAAAAAGTTTTTTACTATATCTATACCTATACATTACTATATGTATAAATATATAAAATTAAATGAATAAATATATAAACCTACATGTATAAATATATGTTTAACTAAATGTGTAACTATATGTATAACCACATGTAACTATATTTATAATTACATGTATAACAAAATACCACATTATTTTAAACTATATGTGTATAACTATATATAAATATTTGTATATCTAAATAAATGTTGATATAATTATATATAACCATAATTAGAGACAATCGCATTTGTTAAATAAAATGGTTTTTTTAACAAGTTACGAAAGATGATCATGAATGGATGTAAAAGGGTAGAATATTGAATGAAATGTTTTGTAATGAATGGGGGAATAAAGTTGTGAATTTGTTGAGTTTGCTCTGAGACATCCTGAGTGTGTGAATGATGGTACAGATATATGGTGTCCTTGCACTTTAGTTAAATGTTAAAATAAAAATTTTTTGAATGTTGAGACTGTGAAGATACATATATATAGAAATGGTTTTGTGGTAGATTACAATGTTTGCATATAATATGGTGAGAAGCAAGTCCACCAAAGGTCTTCAAGTTCAACACGGGTGTCAGTAATCATTTATGTTTTAATTGTTAATCATTTTTGTTTATTTTACTACTTATGTATTTTTTACAGATTTGACATGTGGATGAGGCAGAGGTAGCATGTTGCAAGGTCGTATGAGTTATGGTATAGGCAACACAGCCTTAGGTATGCCTGAAACTGGTAGAGGGTCATGGGTAGATGAGACATCACAGTAGATAGAGAAGGTTGTGAATGTACCACACCAGCAGCATCAGGTGACTGATCCACATAATTGTCTTGAAGTTTTGATGAATGATCAAGAGACATGGGAAGGATAAATTGGAGATGTTGCAGAGTCTTCCCCAGAGCACCATATAGATGAGAGTCTCCTTATTGCTCAGTTTGATGTGACAATTGATAATCTGTAAGATATAAAACTTAACAAATGATTTATCAATTTATTATTTTATTTCTTACTTGCTAATAATTTTTTGGTTACAAGACGAAGTTAAAGCCGTCTGGTTCTATTTCCAGGGTTCAGAAGACAATTTTTAGGAAGTCCTTTAAACCTAATGAACATTATTGGAAGTCACTCATAGATAGAGACCAATTGATGATCTAGAGAGAATTTAAGGTAAATATTACTACCTAAAAATTTTTACATCTTTTATTTATTCTTTTCTTCATTGATTAAAAATTGTTTATTTATAATTGCAGAAAGTTTACAAGTGGACACAAAAAATTTGGCGGTCAAAAGTGTGTTCTACAAACATGCTGCCAGTCAGTATAAAGATAGTGTGTATGATATCAAAGATAAATTATTGAAGAAGAAAGAAAAAGATTCGAGTGTCCCGGACCATGTTTTCAAGGAGTGGAGAAGCAGATGGGAAGATACGGATTATAGGAAGAGGTGTTATAAATAAAGCGGCAATTTTTGCTTAGAGTGAGTTGGGGTGGGTGGTGGTATGTCTACACACACTTGTGAATCTCGCTCTATGTGTGAGCATGAATGAGCATTGGTATTATATCTAATTTGTACTTTTTATGTTTATTTTTGTGTGAAATATGTTAATTATGCCTAAAGTTCATGTCTCATTAAAAATTTTTTTTCAAAAGAATTAATGTTTATTTTGTGTGTAATTATAGACATGCAAGGAGGGTAAGAAGCCCAGTGATCCTCGCTTATTCAGATACATGCACACGAAGGATAAATGATGATCAGACTTTCATTGATCATAGATCTCTTGCAACTAATGTAAGTTTCATTAAAAAAATAACATTTTTTTGTTTGAATATAAATTGAAATACTTTTCTTACATTTTTATTAGGCGAGATATGAGGAAATATTAGCTTCCGCGACTCAAGCGTATTCTCAATCTGGTTAAGGTTCATGTGATGGTGCAATAAGTAGTTCTCATTCATGAGCTCCACTAGTTGATATAAATTAGATTTGGTATGCGGCTGGTGATGGAAATGAGAAGATGCCCGTCTATGGAATCAGTCTGTCGACATCATTATTCTACTCACATAGATGACCAGACTATGAAGCTGAATTTTTAGGACCAGTTTCAAATTTATTCTCGAAGATGGAGGAATTTTAGGATGGGATGCATAATGAGATATAGTATCAGTTGTCCGGTACTGAGCGGCGCATGATCAACCATGAGGATGATAGGGATGAGTTGCGTATGCATTTTGAGTGGCTTAAAAAGAAGTTTCAAGAAGTAGGACTACAGTTCAACCATGATGATCTACCTTGGATTGTTCGACATAATACTCCAGCTATAGCATCTACTCCATCATCTATACCAATACCTGCAGCAACTACATCAGGACTAGCAGTAGCAGATAGCTCTAGCCAAGTACCTGAAATCTCACCGTGTGGACTAGAAGCGTCGTAGCATAATGATTATGAAATTAGGTTGGATGATTGAGTTTATTACACACATTTTTATTCAATGCCTTAAAACGTTGATTATGGATTTCATTTTTTTTTATTTTCTCTTGATGTATTTAATATATATATGCAGTATATATAGTTATTTACTGGAGCTAATTAGATTTTTGTTGTTGTGTTATTTGTATATGTTTCTACAACAACTGCATTAAGCTGGATGTTTTTTAGGATTTTATTTTTTGTGTTTTATGTTCTAGTTTCTGCAAAAACTGCTGCAAAACTACAAAAAGAAAGTTTAGGTCTGGAATTACCGACCGAATTGCGACCAACCCGACCAAAATTTTTTAATATCAATGGTCGGTAAAATGTCACCAAATGGTCGGAAATACTTTTGGAGATCAATTATCGACCAATAATTTTAAAAGATTTTGGTCTGTTTTTGGACGTAATTTTTTCAAAAATTACCGACCTTTTGGAGACTATTTGCTGACCAAGTCTTTTTGGTCAGAAAATGATTGGAATTTAGTCGGTAATTATTTGTTGGTGAATGATCGATAAATGATCGTTAATTATCGACCATTCGTAGACTATATTCTGACCTAATTATTTTGGTCGGAAAATTGTCAGAAATAGTCGGTAATTGTTTGTCGGTAGAGGTTACTAAATGGCTGATAATTTACCGACGATTGATTTTTTGTCAATAAAAAAATTATCGACGAACAAAATTGTGACAAAATATTTTGGTAGGTAAATGGTTAGTATTTGGGTTACCGAACAAAAAACACTGAATTAGCCACCAAATAATTGATCGGTAATTTGGTGAATTTTAGTAGTGGATACATAAATAGATAGAGTAATAAATTGACATATAGATAGATATATAGATAGGAAAATATATAGATAGATTGATAAATAGATAGATAGATAGACAAATAGATATATAGATATATAGACATATAGTTAGATAGATAGATATATAGACAAACAGATAGACATATTGATAGATAGATCATTAGGTATATAGTTATATATTTAGATAGAGAGATATATAGATAAACAGATAGATAGTAAGAAAGGATGAAAAAATAGAAAGAAAGAAAGATAGATAGAAAGATAGATATATAGATAGTATATCGAGAGATAGTTATATTGATAGATAGGTAGAAATAAATAATACACACACAAACACACACACACATTAATAGATAGATATATATAGATAGATTGATTGATAAATAGATAGACATATGGATAGACAAATATATAGATATAGATAGATAGATATATATATATATATATATATATATATATATATATATATATAATTAGACATATAGTTAGATAGATATACATATTTATAGACATATCAAATGGCAGATATTTAGATATATAGATAGATAGATATATATACAGATATATAGTAAGAAAGAAAGAAAGATAGATAGATAGATAGGTAAGTAGATAGATAGACATATATATAGATAGATAGTTAGACTAATAGATATATAAAAATATATATATATATATATATATATATATATAAACACACACACACACACACATCAAAATATAGACATATAAAAAATAGATAAATAGAAAAATGGAAATATGAATTAATAAATACATAGATAAATAGATAGATAGATAGTCAGATAGATAGATAGTTAGATCGATAGATAGGTAAATAGATATATACATGAATAGATAGAGAGATAGATAGACATATATATAGACATATAGATAGAAATAAAGAAAGAAATATAGATAGAAAGACACATAGATAGATAGAAAGAATGATAGATAGATAGTGATATGGTAGATAGATATATAGATAGATAGACAGATAGATAGACAGATAGATAGACATATAGATAGACATATAGATTGACACATAGATAGAGAGATAATTAGATAGAGAGATAGATAGACTAAAATATAGACAAATAGACATATAGAAAGATATATAGATAGATAGACATATAGATAGATAAAAAAGCAAATATATATATAGATATATAGAAATATAGAGATATATATATATATATATATATATTTATTTATTTATTTATTTATTTATGTATAGACAGAGATATAGTCAAATAGATAGACAGGTATATTAACAGATAGATACACATATTGATAGATATATCAATAGATAGATTTATCGATAGGTTGATAGCTAGATTGAAAGATAGATTGATAGATGTAAAAAAAGAATGATATATAGCATGATAAACAAATTAGTAGATAGATAGATAGATATATTAATTGATAGATACAAAGATATAGAGATAGAGAGATAGATAGTCAGATTATTCAAAAGATAGATTTAAAGATTATTAGATAGATAGTTAGATAGATAAAAAGATATACATATAGATAGATAGATAGATAGATAGAAAAATAGATAGATAGACAAATAGATAGATAGATAGAAAGATAGGAAGAATGAAACACAGATAGATAGAAAGATAGGAAGAATGAAACACAGATAGATAGAAAGATAGGAAGAATGAAACACAAATTGATAGACATATTGATATATAGATTGATAGACAAATTTATAGATAGATTTTTATAGAGATTAATACATAGATGAAATAGATATTGAAATAAATAAAGAAAGAAAGATAGATAGATAGATAGATAGATAGATAGACACATAGATAGACAAAAAGATTGATAGATAGTTAGTGATATGCTAGATAGATTGATAGACAGATAGACATATAAATGGACATATAGATAGACACATAGATAGATAGATAATTAGATAAAGAGATAGATAGACAGATAGATAGACTAAAATATAGACAAATAGATATATAGATAGATATATAGATAGATAGACATATAGATTGATAGAAAAGCAAATATATATATAGATATATAGAAATATAGATATATATATATATATATATATATATATATATATATATATATATATATTTATAGACAGAGATATAGTCAAATAGATATACAGGTAGATAGACAGATAGATACACAGATTTATAGATATATCAATAGAAAGATAAATCGATAGGTTGATAGCTAGATTGAAAGATAGATTGATAGATGTAAAAAAAAGATTGATATATAGCATGATAAACAAATTAGTAGATAGATAGATAGATAAATAGATATATTAATAGTTAGATAGAAAGATAGATAGATAGATAGATAGATAGTCATATTATTCAAAAGATAGATTTAAAGATTATTAGATAGATAGATAGTTAGATAGATAAAAAGATAGACATTTAGATAGATAGATAGATAAATAGAAAAATAGATAGATAGATAGACAGATAGATAGAAAGATAGAAAGAATGAAACATAGATAGATAGAAAGATAGGAAGAATAAAACACAAATTGATAGACATATTGATATATAGATTGATAGTAAAATTTATAGATAGATTTTTATAGAGATTAATACATAGATGAAAGTGAGATTGAAATAAAGAAAAATAGATAGATAGATAGAAAGATAAATAGATAGATAGTTTGATTGATTGTTAGATAGACAAATAGATAAATAGATAGATAGCCATATAGATAGATAGTTAGTTAGTTAGATAGATAAATTGATAAATAGATAGATATATAAAAAGATAGATATAAAAATTTATCGATAGAATGATAATCAGATTAATAGAAAGATTGATAGGCAGATTGTTAAATAGAATGATATAGAGAGTGATAGACAGTTGATAGACAGATCGATAGTTAGAATGATAAACAAAATGATAGAAGGATTGATAGAAAATATGATAGATAGATGTATAGAAAGATTGATAGATAGATTGATAGATTGATCCATAGATAGAATGATAGATATATTGATACATCGATTGATAGAAAGATTGATAGAAAAATAAATATTCAAATAGATAGACAGATAGATAGACAGATAAATAGTCAGATAGATTGATTGATAAAAAGATAGGTAGACAAATAGATATATAGATAGATAGATAAATTATAAGATAGACATATAATTAGATAGATAGATGGATATACAAATATATTGATAGATAAATAGACAAATAGATTGATAGATAGATATATATATATATATATATATATATAGAAAGTTAGATAGATAAAAAAATAAATAGATAGAGACATAGAGAAACAAATACAAAGATAAAGACACACATTTAGATAGAAAGAAAGATAGGTTGACAAATAGATAGATAGACAAATCGAGAGACAGAAAGAATGATAGATAGATAGATAGATATATAAACTTAAAGAAAGAGAGCTAGATTGATAGATTGATAGATTGATAGATAGAGAAATAGATAAATAAATTGAAATATATATAGACAGATAGATAGACATATAGATTGACAAAATGAAAGATAAAAGAATAGATAGATAGATAGATTGATTGATTGATAAATAGATTGATAGACAGATTGATAAATTGGTAGAAAGATAGATTGATAAACAGATAAATAGACAGAAAGAATGATGGATAGATCAACAAATTATTAAAAATATAAATTGACAGATAGATAGATAGAAAGTTAGACAGATATATAGACAAAAAGATAGACAGATAGATAAATAGATAAATAGATATATTTATAGATTGATAAATATATAGATAGAATGATTGATAGACAGATAAATCGAGAGATAGATAGATCATTATATAAAAAAATTATTAAACATATAGATCGATAGATAGATAGACTTAAAGATATATAGATATATAGATAGACAGAAAGATAGATTAATAAACAAATATATATATATATATATATATATATATATACAGAAAGATTGATAGAATATTAGATTGCTAAATAAATAGAAAGATAGATATGCATATAGTTAGGTAGATAGATAGATAAATAGATATAAAGATAGATATAGAGATAGATCGACAAATTATTAGACAGATATATAGACATAAAGATACACATATAGATAGATAGACAGAGAGATAGACAGATAGGGAGACAGATTTATAAACAGATAGATAGAAAGACAGTTAGTTAGATAAATAAATACATATATAGATAGATATATAGATATATATAAAGATATCTAGATTATTAGAATGGAAGATAAACAGATAGATACACATATAGATTGAGAGATAGATAGGTAGTCAGATTGACAAAAAGAAAGAAAGATAGATAGATATATAGACAGATAGATAGATAGGCAGATAGATAGTCAAATATATAGAGAGATAGATAGCCATATAGATACATAGATAAATTAATAGATTGGTAGTAAGATAGATCGACAAATATATATATACCAATTGATAGAGAGATAGATAAAGAAATAGATAGATATATAAATATACAGATAGGTAGATATGTAGATATACAAATAGATAGATACATAGATAGATAGATTGATAGACACATACATAGACAGATAGATATATAGAAAGAAAGATAGATAGATAGATAGACATATAGATTGATTGATAGATAGACATATAGATATACATATAAATAGACACACACACACACACACACACACACATATATATATATATATACACACAAATAGATAGTCAGATAAATAGATGCCAAGATAGAAAGATAGATAGACAGAAAGATAGATATAAAGATATATAGATAGATAGTAAAATAAATAAAAATATAGATATACAGATAGATAGACATATAGTAGACAAATAGATAGACACATATATAGATGGATAAATAGACAGATATTAAAAGATAGATAAATAGATATATTGATAGATAGATAGACATAATGATATATAGAAAGTTAGACAGATAGATAGACATATAGATAGGTAGATAGTTAGATATAACAAAAGATAGATAGATGTATAGAAAGATAAATCGACAAATAGATTGATAGTTTGGTAGAAAGAAAGATAGATAGATATAATGTTTAAAAAATAGATAGACAGAAAGATATACTAAAAGATAAATAGACATAGACAGATAGATAGAAATACAAGCATTTAGATAGATAGATAGACAAATAGATATGCATCTTGATAGATAAACAAATAAATAGACATAAAGGTAGCTTATTGATAGACAAATTGATACAAAAATAAATAAAAAGTTAGTGTGATAGATAGATAGATAGATAGATAAATATATAGATAGATTCTTAGATATAAAGATAGTTATATAGACAGAAAGATAGAGAAAGATATTGATTGATTGATTGATAGAAATACAGATAGACATACAAATAGACAAATAGACAAATAGATAGGTAAACACATAGATACATAATAAAATAGACACACAGATTGATAGATAGCCAGATAAACATATAGAGAGATATATAAAGAGATCAAAATACAATTTGATACATATTTTGATTGAGTGAAAGATAGAAAGATAGATAGCCATAAGGATAGATAGATAGATAAATATATAGATAGATGGATAGAAAGATAGATAGATAGACATATATAAATTAATTAATAAATAGTTTGATACACAAATTGATAGATAGATTGATTTATAAATTATTAGATAGTTTAATAGATAAATAGATAGATAGAATGATAGATAGATAGATAGATAAAATGATAGAAAAATAGATAGATATAAAGATAGATATATAAATTAATAGATATATATATAGATAAATAGACAGATAGATACAAAAGAAATAAAGAAAGATATATAGATAGATAGATAGGCAGAAAGATAGATAGATAGATAGGCAGAAATATAGATAGATAGATATATACAAAAATAGATAAATAATATCATAGATAGATAAATGGATAGGCAAACATGCAAATAGATTGATAGATAGAAAGATAAACAAATAGATCAATAGAAAATAAATAGATTTATTGATAAATTGAAAGACAGATTGATAGATAAATTAATATACTAATTGATAAAAAGATAGATAGATAGATAGATAGATAGATAAACATATTGATCGATACATAGATAGACAGATAGGTAGATAGATAGATAAATAGATCGATAGATTATTATATAGATCAATAGAGAAATAGAATGATAGAAATACAAATAGATAGACAGATAGATAGATAGAGACATATATAGATACATAGATAGATTATTAGATAAATAGATTGACAAATTGACAGATAGATATATAGATAGATAGATAGTGAGATAGATAAACAAATAGATAGATAGACAGATAGACAGATAGATAAAAATAGAGATAGATAAACATATAGATATATAGATTGATAGAAAGATAGATATATAGAATAATAGATAGGCAAATAGATAGACACGAAGATATACAAATAGATAGATAGATATTTAGATGCATAGATAGATAGACAAATAGACAGATTAGTTATCTAGGATGGAATGGGATCTACTGACTCTTTCGGTGTCGAGCATAGCATCGAAGTCTGCAATTTCTGTTGTAGTGAACATGATTTCGGATAGGAGATCGAGATTACGTCCAGATATTGTTGAGACCTTGGCTTGTTTGAAGGATTGGGAGGATTCGAGGTTTAGCAACCATGATCGTGCTGAAGTTGGGACTGGGACTAGGACTGTAGCCGCATCCACTATGATAGTGGAGGAGATGATTGTTGATGATCATAATCCATATGATACTGATCTTGATGTTGCGGCTGATGATGCTCATGATATTCCAATTTATGATTGATGATGATCTGCTATTTTTTGATTTCGATGTTTTGTTTTTTATTGATTGTACGCTTTATTTATATGTTATGTTAAAACTGTAATTTATTTGGTTCAGACATTCAGTATCAAATGGCTTATTGGTCATTTTTCATTTGAGTTGCTTATGTTTTTTTTAATTTTTATATTTTTAAACAAAATGTATTGATTTATTTATTTTTTTTGTTTTAATTTTTCATTTACAAATTTATAACTATATTATATAATTCTAATAAATTTTAAACTAATTTTATATAACATTATAAAAAAAATTTAAACTTTGTTATTTTAATAAATTTTGACATTTTTCATATTATAAATATATATTATTATACATTATCTAAAATTTTATATATAATTTAATAATTTATATAAATAAAATAAAAATAAAAAAATTTTTAAAAAAAAAATTTTTACTGGCCCGTACAGACTGGCTTGGTGCGAACGGCCAAGCCAGGCCCGAGGGGGCCGAGCACAGCACGGCTTGCCATGCTGGGCTGGGCCCAGCTTTTTAAAACCATGCCGGGCCAGGCACGGCACGATACAGTAACCGTGCTTTGCTTGGCCCATCATGAAAGCACGCCCGTGCTCAAAAAAAACGGGCTGACCCAGCCCGTTTAACACCTCTAAGACATTTTAATAGACAGATTGATAGATAGATAGATAGATAGATAAAAAGATAGATAGACAAATATATCAACATATTATCAGAAAAATAGATAGACAAATAGATATAAAGATATCTAATCAAATAAATAGATAGAAAAATAGATATATAGATAGTCATATAGATAGACAGATATAAAGAGTGATAGATAGATAGATAGATAAACAGATAGATAGATAAATAGATAGAAATAAAAATAGATAGATAATAAGATAGATAGATAAATAGATAGATAGACATATAAAAAGAAAGATATATAGATAGATAGACATATAGATAAAAGATAGATTGATTGATAGATAGATAGATAGAAAGATAGAAAGATTGATGGACATATATATAGGCAGATAGATATATATATTAATTGATAGAATTATAGAAAGATTGCTTGAGAGAAAGATATACAAATACATAAGTATAAAGATATACCTATAAATAGATTGATAGATATATAGACAAAAAGATAGATATATAGATAGATATATAGATAGATATATTGATAGATAGATAGATAGATAGCTAGACAGATAGATATACAGATAGATTGATAAATAGATATTCAATTAGTTAGATATATAAATAGATAGACAGATAGATAGATAGATAGATATACATATAGATAAATAAATAGATATATAAATAGTTAGATAGATATATAAATAGATAGATAGATATATATATATATAGATAACTAGCTATATAGATAGATATACAGATAAAAAATTTGATTGATAATTAGATAGAATATTAGATAGATTGATAGAGAGAGATAAATAGATTGATAGATTGATAGCAAAATCTATTGAAAAATTGATAGATACATTAATAGATTGGCAAAAAGGTAGAATGATAGATAATTAGATTGATATATTATTTACTAAATAGATAGACCAAAATATAGACAGACATATAGACATATATATAGTTAGATATATAGATAGAAAGAAAATTAGATATATATACGGATAGAAGATAGATAGAGAGACAAATTGATAGACAAATAAATAGATTGATAGATAGATCAAAAGATATAAAAATATAGATAGAAAGATAGATAAACATATAGATGCATAGATAGATAGATAGACATATAGATAGATAAATAGATAGATAGATAGACAGATAGATAGATAAAAAGATAGATAGAGAAATAGATAGGCAAATTAATAGACAAATAGATATACATTTAGATTTAAAGATAGATAGAAAGATAGATACACAGATAGATATACACATAGATAGAAAGATAGATAAATACATATATAAACATATAGATAGACAGATAGATTTAAAGATAGATAGGTAGACATACAGAAAGACATATATAAAGATAGATAGATATTTAGTTAGTTAGTTAGTTAGTTAGATAATTAGGTTGACAAATAGTTAGACAACTAGATAGAAAGACATAAAGATAGAAAAATAGACTGATAGATAGATAAATAGATATATAAATAGAAAGATAGATAGACTGATAGAAAGAAAGACAAATAGATAGATAGATAGATAGATAGATAGTCTAATAAATAGATAGATAAATTAATAGATAGATAGAAATATAGACAGATTGATAAATGGATACATAGACAGACAGATAGATATATATGTAGATAAATAGATAGATAGATAAATAGATAGATTGATAGAAAGATATATAGATAGATAGATAGATAGATAGACAATTAGATAGATAAATATATAGGTAGACAAATAGATAGATTGATAAATAGATAGATAGATTAATAGAAAAAAAGATAGATAGATAGTTTGATAGATTGAAAGATAGCTAGAAAGATTGCTAGAAAGATAGATAGGTAGATTGATAGGAAAATAAATATAGACATAGAAAGAAAGAATGAAAGATAGATAGATAAATAGATAGATATACATATAGATATATAGATTTATTGATAGATAGATAGATAGATTGATTGATTTATTGATTGATAAACAGTTTGATAGATAGATGTATAGACCGAAAGATTGATAGACAGATAGATAGATATATCAATAGTTTATTAGATAGAAAAATAGATAGATATATATTATATAGATAGATAGAGAGTTAGATAGATATATTGATATACAGATAGTTAGATAGATTAGATAGATATAGAGAGAAAGATAGATATATAGATATAATGATATATTAATCGATAGATTAAAAAATAGATTGATAAATAGATTGATAAACATGTGTATATAAAGATTGATAGACTATTAGACAGATAGATTGATAGATAGATTAATATATAGATAGATAAACTTATTGATTGATTGATATATAGACAAATAGATAGATAAATAGACAGATAGATAGATAGAAATTTCTATAGATTATTAGTCAAATATATAGATTGTTCGATAGATAGATAGACAAAATGATAGTCTAATAGATAGACAAAATAGATAGATATATAGTTAGATAGATATATAGTTAGATAGATAGGTAGATAGATATACATATAAATAGACACACACACACACACACACACACACACACACTACATATATATATATAGACAGATTGAGAGACAGATTGATAAACAAATAGATAGATAGATAGACACACATATATACAGATAGCTAGTCAGATAGATTCACAGATACACATATACAAAGACAGATAGACAATTTTAAAGATAGACAGATCGATAGATAGATAAATAGACAGAAAAATTAGAAGATTGATAGATAGAAAGATAAAAAGTTAGATAGATAGATATAGAGATAGATAGATAAATAGTTAGATAGATAAATAAATAAATAGACAAAAAATGTCAATTTAGCTAGGAAAATTTATCTAGGGATCATTCTCTAGCTAAATTGCGAAGTATTAGCTAGAGAATAGTAAGGGATTTTAGATTTTGTATTGAAATAAAATTTAGCGATGGATTAGCAATTGAATTTCACTTTTGAAAATATGTTCTCACTATTTTATTCATAACTTTCTGTGCAACAAAAAACCATAAATTTAGCGATAGATTTACTGACGTAATTTTCATATCTAATTAGATCCATAAATAATCCGTCGCTATTTTTTTTGTAAATTTCGTGCAATGAAAAGCCGCAAATATAGCAACGGATTTAGCAAGGAAATATACCTAGCTATTTACATCTGGAATATAGCTATGGATTTAGAGACAGAATTCCCTAGCTAATTACATCCATGATATAGTGATGGATTTTGCGATGGAATTTTCCTAGCTAATTACATATTTGATATAGTGAAGGATTTAGCGAGTTAATTTCTCTAGTTAATTAGATCTGGAATATAGCTATGGATTTAGTGATAAAATTTTCCTAGTCAATTACATCCTTGATATAACAACAGATTTCCATGATGAAATTTCCCTAGCTAATTAGTTCAAGACAAAATCCGTTCCTAAATAATTATCTAAATTTATTTTTTTATATTTTTATAAAAAATTCAAAGCAATTATTCTTGAAGTTTTTACTTTCTCAAAATATATGCATTTAGCTGGGGATTTTTTCCCTACTATTTGGGCTAGTGATAATTTCCATTGACTAATTTATAATAATTTAATATTTTTTAAAATTATTTATTATAATATTTTATTTAAATTTTTATATTAAAGGTATTTCATGGTCAATAGATGAGCTATCCTTTAAACACACAATATCCTCATATAATTATAAAAATATGATATTATATATAAAAAATATAATAAATATATATATACAAATAAAAATTTATAGTAGATAAGTCAAATTATTATTTTTTTGATTATAAATTAATTAAAATATTATAAAAAATATTTTTCTGAAATTTTTAATTATGATATTTAAATATTTATATTAAAAAAATAATATAATTTATTATTTATATATAAATATTTTGAAAATATTTTATTTAATAAATTAACATAAATAAAAATTACTACTGATAAAAAACTAAAATAAACAATTATTTGATTAAATAAAAAAATTTATAAAATTATATGAATTAAGGAATAAACAAGTAAATATTAATATTATTCCTGTATTTCTAAAATATTTTAATGATTATAGAAATCTTTTAAAAAAATAATGATTAAAATATTTAAAAATTTTGAATAATAAAAAAAATTTCAAATTAAAAAAAATTCAAATTTTTTATAAAATTAAAAAGAAAATAAATTGAATTTTAAAATTAATACACAGATGTTTTAATAACATCAAAAAATTTTTGATTATTTAAAAAATAAAAATCTACGTGTGGTTATTAAATGAATACTTCAATGATTCAATTTTATAATGACTAAAAGATTCAAAATTTATGCATTTATAATTATTTCATACAATATTAATACAAAATAAATTGAATTCTTAAAAACTTATAACCATAATATATATATATAGATATAGATATATATATATATATATAAGAAATACTTTATTATTATATTATATTATTTATTTATGAAATAATATCATTTATGCTTAAATAAAAATCTATTTCACATTTTTTATTTAAATTATTTATTTTTTATAATTTTAGTTTACTTTTATTTTTTGTATCTTTATTTTCTATATATTTGCTTCAAATTTTTGTTTTTATAGTTTCCGTGAAACAATAATGCTAAGGCATTAACCACTAAAAATTTGTTCTATCTTTCAATGACGACGAGAGGAGAAGCAAAACAGGACTACGAGAGCAACCTACAACAAATATTCAAACAAACATTGTATTTAATATTATCTAATAAACATTTTTTTTCTAATATTTATATAAATATTATATCAGAAAAGCCTATATATGTTTTAAAATTAAATTATGGAAATTTAAAATTTATTAATAAAATTTAATAAAATAGATTTGATGAAAGTTATATTAAAAATAATCTTATATTAGTATTTTTGAGTAAATAGAAAATAACAAATTTCAAAAATCTAGGTTTGGGTCGGCACTATAATTACAAAAATTTCCAAACATTCTCGTATTTTTGATTAATGGCATAAAATATCAGAATAATGTTACAATATTTTTAAGTTAATGTTTTTTTTAAATTAATGATGCTGATTACTAATCAATTGTTCCAATTTTTTGAAGTAGCTTCATGATTATAACCACAAAAAATTTAAATTGTTCAATTAAAAATTAAATATTTAATAATTTTATCAATATATTTATTATTAACAAACATAAATATAATTTAATCAATATACATTTAAATTAAAATTTATTGACAAACATAAATAAAATGATTAAATGTATTTGTTGGAGGAGACATTAGAGCTCATGATTTTGTGACTATCAATATTTAGTGAGGGAAGGTTCAAGTTTAACTAAATGTGTAACTATATGTATAACATGTAACTAGTTTTATATTTACATGTATAACAACATAGAATATTATGTTTAACTATATGTGTATAACTATATATAAAAATATTTTTATAACTATATAAAACTATATATAATTAAATATAACTATATTTATAACTATGTATACATATATGTAAATCTATATATTTGTTTATAACTTTATATACATTTATGTATAACTACATATACCTACTTGTATGAATATATATATATATATATATATATATTATCTATATGTTTAACTATATATAACTATTTATAACTGCATATACTAGATGTTTTCATAAACTAATTATAAAATATTCATAAAAACACAATTTCTCATATTTTTGAAATTAAAATTTGGAAATGAAAATTCTCTCTTATAATTTGCTATCTATAAACAAAAATAAAAATTCAAGTTCATGATAGTTTATATTGGAAATATATTTTTCTCTTTAGTACATATAGTCAAAAAAAACACAAATGGTGTTAAAGTTTATAAAAACCACTAAGGTTTTGAGGATAGTTTACGTGTGTGTGTGTGTTTGTGTGTGTTTCAGGTTGAAAACTATAATGTTTTTTAAAAATATTCAAACATATGCATACAGATACACACACACATATATATATGCACATACATACATATATATTTATAAAGATAGAAAGATATATATATATATATATATATATATATATACATACATGCATAAATGTACTTACATACATACATATATATATACATACATACATACATATATACATACTTACATACATACACATGTATACACATACATATACATATATATATATATATATATATGTATGTATATATATACTATAAGTATACACACACACACACATATATACATACATACATACATATATGCTAAATACTTATACACACACACACACACACACATACTAATATGCTAAATACATACATACATATATGCTATATACATACATACATATATGCTATATACATACATATATGCTATATATATTAATTTTCACTTTATATGTATATAGTGACAATAAATCTAAGGAACATTTATAGTATACTAAAATAGAAATATTTTATTCTTAAACATTTTTTACTGAACATGAAAATGAGTTATTTTTTTATAAATATTTTATAATTGATATACCAAAGCACATATGCTGGGGAAAACAAAGGCCCAAAATGAAATATTTTATGAGCCAATAATATTTGTGATTGCTACAATACATGATATTAATAACAATAAAACAAGTTATCATTTTGATTTAAATGATGAGAAAATATTTTATAAAATATTTTGATATGAATTTATATTTGTGTAACTAATATTTAAAGCTTGTTGCCCACACCTTATCACATGGTAATAAATGCAACATCTATGCTACATATTACATACGATATAGGATTGCGTAGATGCTTCACTCAAATCATAGATATGTTTACAAAAGGAACAAAGGAATAATAACACTTTTTAGCATCAAACTTGAAATTTCCACCAATGAACCCCTGCCACTTGTCTAAACTCATAAAAACATGTTAACTCCCACAATAGGCTAACATATATAAAAATCTAGAACATTTCCACTAACACACACACACACACAAATAGAGAAAGAGGAAATGTACAAAAGCAAACATATGAACATGAGAAACTAATAGTGGTAATGTAAAGTAGATTACGGCTTTGCCTTCAATCGCTTTACTGGAGCATTAACATATCTATGTATCCACAAGCAATGTATTTCATTGGATTAGAGAATCAATATCTGAGATTATGAAATACATATAGTTACTTGAGTAGCTAATGATATACTTGCAAAATATATATCTTTCTTGAATAATGCACTACAAACTAAGAAAACCTTGGGGGGGGGGGGGGGGCTTTGAAGTGGTTCATCTTTTGTGGTATCATTTATCTTTATTCTAGTTTTGTTTTTTTCTTTCCTGATTAACCTAATAATGAATCTTTGTAAGAAATTTGATGTGAGATGCACGAAAAAATTCTGATTCAAAGCCTTCAAACATTGCCATGGTCTGTACTATGCATGGGTCCCATCTTTAATGATTTTAACTGGATCAAAATGAGGTAAAGTTCTAATATCTTCATTATTCCTGAAACATTTTGTTTTTTGCACTCTCTTTCTCTATAAACATCAGTGTTGGACATCTTTTAGATATTTGTTGAAGTTGTATGACTATCAACTCAGCTTTGTGTTTATTCATGTCTATAATTACTATTTTTATATATTTGTAAATATGTTTGTGGAGCCAAATATTTTGGGTAGAGTTTTAGTTTATAATAAGTAAATAAATGGTTTGGCTTGTCCTCTTGGTTATATGAACAACACCTTAGCTTTTGAAGCTGTGAGATGGACAAAAAAATTCTGGTCCCATGCAAATGCAGGTTTGTTCTTGACACTCTTATTTCGTGCAGTTCTACGTCCTCCTGTGCATTGTAATTTTTTGTAATTTGTTCATTGTTTCTTTTAGGTTTTCTTGCAGTATATATCTATACTGTAGTATATATATGTGTGTGTGTGTGTGTAGATCTACTGTGTATATATGTACGTACATACTACAAAATAAATATATGTATATACTGAAGTATATATGTACGTGTATACTGAGTATACATGTACATATAATACTATAGCATATATGTACTTATATACTTAGTATATCTACAAATATACTACAGTATATGTACATATATACTCAATATAAAAGCACATATAATTCTGTAGTATTATATGTACATATATACTTAGTATATATGTACTCAGTACATATGTACATATAATAATGCAGTATATGTACAGATATAGTTAGTTTATATGTAAATATAATACTATAGTATTTGTACATTTATACTCGGTATATAAGAACATATATTTTTTGTAGTATTATATGTAAATATATGCTGAGTACATATGTACTCAGTATATATATAAATATATACTGAGTATATATGTACATATAAAACTGTAGTTTATATGTACATATATACTGAGTATATATGTACATATAATAGTGAAGTATAAATTTAGATATACTTCAGGAATACATGTAACGAGTGAAAATGCTAGTATATATGTACATATACACTATAATATATATGTACAAATATACTGTAGTATTATACATTTATGAAAACATAACTTTATTTATTTATTTATTTTGATTTGATTGACTATTTAAATTTCATATAGTCATGGTACCGCATTGTTCCCCATACGAAGCTTGTATAAGTGATGAGATTTTTCACGAGACAAGACGCATCGCGACTTGGATAGCTTTGTCACAGTAGAAAGATGGTGATCGGAGGAGCAGAAGGAAAGAAAGTAATATCAATGCACAGATAGATTATACTTTATGCATTGTCAGTAGATATATTGATGAATAAGATGCAACAAAATTTTTTTATGGTTTTGTTTGAATTATGTAAAATATTGAATCAGAATAATTTATTATATAATTTTATTTTTTTAATTATAAATTATTGTTTATAGTTTCTATTTTATTCAATTTAATATAAAAATATTAAATTATTTAATTAAATTTTTTTAAAAAGAATAAATTTTTGAAAAAAGTTTTGAAATGAAAATAGCTAGGGAATTTTCTCTTGCTAATTTAGCTAGGGATTTTTCCCTTACAAATTTAGATAGAGGAATTAATAGTTTAGCTAGGGATTTTTTTGTTGCTAAAATTTTTATGCTATAGACTATTTCCCTCGCTAATTTTTAGCGATGAGCACACTAGATTGGGAAAGCTTACATTGCTATATCCATTTAGCGATGGAAACTCCCATTTAGCTTGCTAATTTAAGTAGGAAATTTATTATTTTAGCTAAGGATATTTTGGTCGCTAAAATATTTTAGATAGGTAAACATTCCCTTGCTAATTTATAGGGATGAGCACTTTAGATTGGGAAAGCTTACATTGTTTATCCGTTGCTATATGTCATTTAGCAAAAAAACCCCCTAGTAGCTAGGGAATTATCCCTAGTTGTTTGGGATTTTTTGTAGTAATATATAGATAGATAGACACGTAGATATACAGAAAGATAAATAGATATATAGATAGACAGATAGATAGATATACAAATAGATAGATAAATAGATAGAAAAAGAGATAGGTAGATAGACAGAAAGATAACCAATAAATACATAGGTATATAGTCAGAAAATCGATAGATAAATAGATGGACTTATATATCGATAGATTTTTAGCAAAATAGATAGAAAGATAAATAGACAGACAGATAGAAATATAGATAGATAGATAGATAAAAAGTTAAAATAGATAGATAGATAGACAAATTAATAGATAGATTGATTCATAGATAGACAGATATAAAGATATATATATATATATATATATAAAGATAGACGGATAATTAGTTAGTTAGTAAAATAAACTGATAGATAGACTATAGGTAGTCAATTAGATTGGCAGATAGATAGACAGAAAATTCATTGATATATAGATAGATACATAGACAAATAGATAGACAAATTGATAAACAGACAGATAGATAGATAAATAGATAGATATACAAATATATAGATATATAGTTAGATAGATATATAGATAGATAGACACATAAATAGAAAAGTACATAGAAAGATATATAGATAAATAGATAGAGAGATAGATAGATAGATAGATAGAAAGATATATAGATAGATAGATAGAATGATAGATAGACATAGATAGATATACAGATAGATAGATGGATAGATAGATAGATTGAGAGATATACACATATATAGATGGTTTGATAGATAGGGTGAGAGATAGGCAGATAGACTGATAGAAAGACTGACAAATAGATAGATAGATAGATAGATAAAGATAAGGCAGAGCACCCTTGGCTCTGCATTATCGCACATAGGACTTCGGCGCTACTACAGCGCTTCACTAACTCAAAGCACCTCGCTATGAGAATCTAGCTTCGCATAGTTAGATAGATGATAGATAGATAGACAGACAGATACATAGATAGAAAGAAAGATAGATAAATAAATAAGTAAATAGATAGAATAATAGATAGACAGATAAAAAGAAAGATTGAAAGATGGATACAGAGGTTGAGAGATAGATTAATATATAGATTGATCAATAGAATGATAGAAAGATAAATAGACAAATTAATAAGAAGATAAATAGATAGCTATATAGAGAGATAGAAATAAATATATAAAGAGATAGACGAATAGATGGATAGATAAATAGATATATTGATAGAACTATAGATAGACAGATAGATTGATAGATATACATATAGATTGTCTAATTGATAGATAGAATGATAGATAGACATATAGAAAGACATATAGATAGAAAGAAAGAAAGATAGATATTTAGATAGATAGATAGATAAATAAATAGATAGATAGATATAAATATAGTTAGATCATTAGGCATAAATATAGACATATAGATAGATAGATAGACAAATAGATAGATGGATATACAGATGTATAGATTGATTGATATTAGATTCATATACAGATTGAGAGAAATATTGAAAGATAGATAGATAGACATATTGAAAAAAAGATAAATAGATAGATAGATACATAGATAGACATAAATAGAAG
>JAREIK010001022.1:1962572-1980072 GCA_029783825.1 Sapria himalayana
TTAGATAAATAGATAGGTAGATAGAAAGAAATATAGATAGAAAGAATGATAGAAAGATAAAATCATATAATGATAAATAGATAGATTGATTGATTGATAGATTAAATAATTGATAGACAGATTGACAGATAGATAGATAGATTGATTGATTGATTGATAGATAAGTAGTTAGACAAATATATAGACAAATAGATAAACAGATATATAGATATATTGATAGACAGATAGATAGACAGATAGATAGACAGATAAATAAAAAGATAGATAGATAGACATGTAGAAACTTAGACAAGTAGATAGAAAGACATAAATACAGACAAAATATAGATAGATAGATAGACAAATAGATAGTCAAACTGATAAATAAATAGACAGGCAGGCAGGCAAGTAGTCGGGCAAGATAGATAGATACTAGACAGACTAATTTATAGATAGGTAGACATCCATACATACATAGATACAGATAGATAGATAGATAGATAGATAGTTTAACGGATATATCAATAGAAAGATAAAAAGCTAGAGAGATAGATAGATAGATAGTTAGTTAGATAGACAGATATACAGACAGATAGATAGATATATTGATAGATAAATAAATAGATAGATAGACAAATATAAAGATAGATAGATAGAGAGATAGATAGATAGATAGATAAATTGATAGAAAGAATGATAGATAGATTTTTAGATAGATTGACAGATAGTTTATGGATAGATTTATAGATAGATTGATAGATAGATAAATAGATAAATAATAGATTATTAGACTGATAGATGTAAAGATAGATAGATAGACAGATAGATAGATATATAGATAGATAGATTGATAGATAAACAAATAAATAGATAGACAAACATTTAGACAAAAAGACAATTAGATAAATAGATAGATGAACAGACAGATAGGCAAGTAGTCAGTTAGGCACACAATCTGGCAAGTAGGTGGATAGATAGACACACAAACAAACAAATAGACACATAGAATGAAAGACAAATGGACATACACAAAAATAGACCGACATATACACAAATAGATATATATATATATATATATAGATATATTGATATATAGATAGATATTTATATAGATAGATAGATAGTTTGATAGAAAAATTGATAGACTGATATATAGACAAATTGAAAGTTAGATAGATAGATATATAGATAGAGAGATAGATAGATATATAGACAACTATTTAGACATATAGAGAGATAGGTAGACATATAGATATATAGACAGAAAGATTGATAGATAAATAGAAAATTTGATAAATAGAATAATAGACAAATTGATAAATAGATTAATAGACATATTGATAGACAGATTAATAGGCATATTGATAGATAAATTGATAGACATATTTATAGATAGATAGAAACATTGATATATTTAGAGATGGATATGTAGATAAATAGATAACAAAAGAATAGACATATAGATAGACAAATATATATAAAAAATATTAGACTAATATATAGATAGACATATTGATTGATAGGTTGATAGATAGACATATTGATTGATAAGTTGATAGATAGACATATAGATAGACAGATAGACAGTTAGACAGTTACACACACAGATCGATACATAGATAGATAGATATATAGATAGATAGATAAAAAGAAATATAGAGTTAAAAAAAGACATAAAGATAGAGAGATAGGTAGATAACTAGATATACATATTGATAGATAGATAGATAGAAAGACAGATAGATATATAGATATATTGATAGATAGACAAATAGATAGTAAAATAGATAGATAGAAAGATAGGCATACAGTTAGATGGATAGATAGATAGATAGAAAAATAGATAGAAAGATTGAAATACAAATAGATATATACATATATAGATAGATAGATATATTGTTAGATAGTTCGGCAGTTAGATAGATAAATAGATAGATAGATAAATAAATACATAGAAGTGTATATAATAGAAAGCTAGACAGAATGATAAACATAAATATAGATATATAGATCAACAAATAGATACACATAAATAAATAAAAATATATATATATATATATATATATATAGATAAATAGATAGATAAATCAACAAGTAGATAGACAAATAGATAGACAAACAGATAAATAAATAGATAGATATATAGATAGACAGATAGATAAATAGATAGATAAATAGATAGACAAATATATAGTAAACTAGAAAGATGTATATTTTGATAGATAGACAGACAAGCAAGTAGTAAGGCAGGTAGATAATCAGGTAGGTATACAAAAAGAAAGACAAACAAACAAATATACACATAGAAAGATAGACAAACATAAAATAGATAAACATACAGATAAATAGATAGATAGATAGTTAGACACACTGATAGATAGGGATATAGACCAATAGACAGACAAATATATAAATATATATATATATATATATATATATATATATATATATATATATATATATATATATATATATATATATATAAAGTTTGATGGATAGATTGATAGACACTGTAATAGACAAATAGATAGATATATAGATAGATAGAAAGATAGATAAAGAAATATATAGATATATATATAGAAAGATATACAGATTATTAGATAGAATGATATAGAGATTAATAGACATTTTGACAGATAGATTCATAAATATATTCATAGACAAATAGATAAAGAGATAGAGAGATAGATAGATAGATAGACATATAGATTGATAGACATAATGATAGACATATAGTTAGAGTGAAAGATAGATAGATATATAAACAGATTAGTAGACTCATATATATATATATATATATATATATATATATATATACACATAGATAGACATATTGATAGATAGATAGAGAGATAATTAGATAGATAGAGAGATAGATAGATATATAGTTAGATAGAAAGACAAGTAGATATACTTATAGATAAATATATAGATATACAAATAGATAGGCAAAAAGATAGAACTAATAATTTATAAATAGATAAATAGATTAATTAATTGGAAAATGGATAGGCAAATAGATATATAGATATTCAAATAAATAGATAGATAGATAGATAGATAGACATATAGATAGATATATAGATAGATTGATAGATAGATAGATAGATAAGTAGTTAAATAGATATATGGAAAGACAAGTTGATACATTGATAAAATAGATAGATAAATAGACAAATAGAGAGACAGATAGAAAGATTGATAGAACCACAAATAGTCGGATCGATAAAAAGATATATAGATAGCTAGATAGATAGATAGAGAAAAATTTAGATAGACAGGAACATTAAGCCATAGATAGATAGATAGATAGACAAATAAATAAATAGATTGATAAATAGATTGATAGATGGACAGATAGGTAGAAGATAGAAAGATAGATCAATAGATAGATAAATAAATAGAACGATTGATAGATAGAGTGATAGATAGATAGATATATTGACATTGATAAAAATATTGATAGAGAGATTGAAAGACATTTTTATAGACATATAGATAGATTGATTGATTGATCATAGACAAATAGGTAGATAGATATATAGATATATAGACTGATTCATAGATAGATAAATAGATCAATAGATTATTAGATAGATAGACAGACACATAGATAAATATTCAGGTTTATTGATAGATATATAGATAGAAAAATTTAATAGACAAATAGATAGGTGGATAGAAAGATAGATGGATAGACAAATATATAGATAAATAGAAAGATAGATAGAGAGATATTTAGATAGATAGATATATGGATACATAGATTGATTGATACATAGATAGACAAATAGATAGATCGATAGATAAATATATAGAGATTTTTATAGATAGACAGATAACTAGACAGATAGATATATAGATAGATATATAGATAGATATATATATATATATATATATATATATAGATTGATTGATATATAGACAGATAGATAGACAAATAGATAACTAAATAGATTGACAGATATTTAAATAGATTATTACTATGATATATATATAATTAGATAGATAGATGGAGATAGATTAACATATAGATAGATAGATATATATACATATAGATAATCATATAGAAAGATAGATATATAGAGAGATAGATAGATAGATAGATAGATATATTGATAAAAAGATATATAAATAGAGAGATAGATAGACAGATAGACATACAGACAAATAGATAGATAGATAGACAAATAAATAGAAATATAGATATATAGATAGATATACAGATAGATAATTAGATAGATAGATATATAAATATAGAGGTAGTTAGATAGAAAAATACATATACTAATAAATAGATAGGTAGGTAGGTAGATATATAGATAAATAAGCAAGTTGATGGATAGATTGAAAGATAGATAGATAAATATATAGATAAATATATAGATAGACAGATAAATAGACAGATTGATAGATAGAAATATATATAGAGATATATATAGACAGATAGATAGATAGAAAGATAGAGAGAGAGATAGATAGATAGACAGATAGATAGATAGACAGATAGATGACAAATATATATACAAATAGATAATAAATTAGATATATAGATAGATAAACAAACATGCAAACATCAAGCAAGCAGACAAACAAGTAGTTAGAGAGACATATAGATAGACATAATCACAAATAGACACATAGAATGATAGACAAACAAACAAAAAAACAAACAGACAAGCAAATAGATAGATATATTGAAAAATAGATATATAGGCTGATAGATAGGTAGATAGACAAATAGATTGACATACAGATTGATTGATTGATTGATTGACAGATAGATACATAAATTGATAGAGAAAGATAAAGATATATAAAAAGATAAACATATAGATACACAAAAAGATAGATAGATAGATAAATAGATAGATAGAAAAATAGATAAACAAAATGATAGAAAATTTAATAGATATATTGATAGACATATTGAAAGATAGATTTTTAGATAGATTGATAGATATATTTATAGACATATTGATAGAAAAATAGATAGATAGATTGAGAGATAAATAGATAAAAGATAGATAGATAGATAGATATATAGAGAGAACGATAAATAGATAAATAGAAAGATAGAAAGATAGATAGATAAACAGATAGACAGATAGATAGACAGATAGATAGACAAATAGATAGACAGATAGATTGAAAGATATATAGACAGATATATCGATAGATATTTAAACAGATTATTAGACTTTTATTTGATATATAGAGAGGCTGATAGATAGATAGATAAATAGAAAAAATATAGATAAATAAATATATAGATATTTAGATAGACAGATATATAGATATACAGATATATAAATTGATTGATTGATAGACAAGTAAATATATAGCCAAAAGATTGACAGATAGCTCAATATATAAATAGATAAATATTTAGAGAGAAATATAGACACATAGATAGAAAGATAGATAGGAAGTAAGGTAGAAGATAGACAGACAAACTAAAAGACTAATAGATAGGCAATCAAGCAAATAGATAGGCAGCTTTACTAATAGATCGATAGATAGATAAATAGACATACAAAAAGAATGATAAAAAGATAAATAGATAAATAGAAAGATTGATAGATATATTAATAGACAAATAGATAGATAGATAGATAGATCGAAAAAATGATAACTAAAAGTTTACTAGATAGATTTATAGATAGATTGATAGATATATTGATAGTCATATTGATAAACAAATAGAAAGAAATTAGATAGATAGAAAGATAGATAGACAAATAGATAGATTGATAGATCGATAGATAAACAAACTGATAAATAGATATATAGATACATAGATAGATACATAGATAGATAGATTGATAAATAGACAAATCGATAGATAGACAGATATATAGTTAGATAAATAGACATATAGATAGTTAGTTAGATAGATAGATTTATAGAAAGATTGATAGATAGATTAATAGAAAGATTGATATATAGATTGATATAAAGAAATAAAGATTTATTTATTTATTTATTGATAGATAGATAGATAGAAAGATAGTTAGATAAATATTGTTATATTTCCCTAGATTATTAGACATATAGATAGATAGATAGATAAATATATAAATAGATAGATAGATAGATATACAAATAGACAGATAAATATATAGAATGATAGATAGATAGATAGATAGATAGGTTGAAAGATAAATTGATAGTCAGATAAAGAGTTAGAAAGATTAATATACATACATACATATATATATAGAAATTTAATAGATAAATAGACAGGTAGATAGATATAGAGATTGATAGATTGATAGATAAATAGATAGGCAAATAGATATATAGAAACATAGATAGATAAATTGTTAGATAGACAAATAGATAGACAAATAGATAGACATGTAGATAGATAGATAGACATATAGATAAACAGATAGTTTGACATATAGATGAAAATATTGATAGACATATAGATAGATAGAAAGATAGATAGATAGATAGATAAATAGACAAATAGATAGAAAAACAAATAGATAGCTAGATAGATAGATAGATTGATAAATAGATAGATATATAGGCACATAGATATATAGATTGATAATCAAAAAGACTGATAGATGGACAGATAGATAGACATACAGACAGATAAATAGATATATAGATAGATAGATAGATATATATATATATATATATATATATATATATAAAGATTGATAGATTATTTGATAGACAAATAGATAAACCTATATATATATATATAGATGTATAGAAATTTTGATAGATAAATTGATAGAAAGATAGATTTAAAGATTGATAGGAAGATTAATAAAAAGATTGATAGAAAGATTGATAGAAAGATTGATAGAAAGATTGATAGAAATTTTGATAGAAAGTTTGATAGACAGATTGATAATAGATAGATACATATTCAAATTGATAAAAAGATTTATAGATAGACACATAGATATATATATATATATATATATATATATATATATATATATATATAGACAGATATATAGAAAGATAGAGAGATAGATAAACATATAGATATACAGATAGATAGATAGATAGATAAAATTATATATAGATAGATAGATAGATAAATAGATTGATAGACATATAGAGAGATATATATATATATAGATATATTCATTTATTGATAGATATACAGATACATAGAATGGTAGAAACATAGATAGACATATAGTTAGAATGATAGATAGATAGACAAAGGGTTAGATAAAGAGATAGATAAATATACAGATATTTAAATAGATTATTAGACTAATATATAGATAGATAGATAGATATATAAATAAATTATTAGACTGATATTTAGATAGATAGATATACATATAGATAGATAGATATACATATAGATAGATAGATAGATATACATATAGATAGATAGATAGATAGATAAAAAAATAGATAGATCGATAGATAGACAAACAGATAAATAGATAGAAATATAGATAGATAGATAAATATATAGATAGAAATATAGACTAATAGATAGGTATATAGATAGATAGATAGATATATATATATATATATATATAGACAGACAGATAGATACATAAGCAAATATAAAGATCGATATATATAAAAATAGATAGACACATAGATAGTAAGTTAGATCTGTTATTAGATAGATACAAATAAGAATATATATATATAAAGAGAGTAATAGATAGATATATAGATAGATAGATAGATAGAATGATAAATAAATAGATAAATAGATATATAAATTGACAGATAGATATATAGACATATAGATAGATAGTTAGATAGATAGAATGACAGATAGATAAATGAGTAGATAGACAAATAGATAGACTAATAGATAGATAGATAGATAAATAGATAAATATATATAGATAGAGAAATAGATATATTGTAAGATAGATAGACAAACCAACAGATTATTGACAGACAAATATATATACATATAGATAATAAAATAGATAAATAGAAAGTTAGACAAATAGACAGACGGGCAAGTAGTTTGGCAGGCAAACAATCAGGCAGGTAGGTATACAAATAGATAGATAAAAAACAAATAGTCACATAGAATGATAGACAAATATAAAAATAGACAAACAGACAAATAGATAGACAAGCAGATAGATTAGATAGATTCATAGAAAGTTTGATTGATTGATTGATTGTCAAATTAATAGATAGATAGATAGTCAGAAAGATTGATAGATAGATAGATTAACAGAGAGATAGGCAGACATAGTAGTTAGATAGATAGATAGATAAATAAAGAAATACATATGCAGATAAATAGACACATAGATAGTTAGTTAGATAGACAGATAGATAAAAAGTCAGACAAACAAATAGTTAGATAGATACATAGATAGATAGACATATAGATATACAAATAGACAGAATGACTGATACCTAGACAGATAGACTGATAGATAGATAGATAGACAGATAGATAGTCAAATAGAAAGTAAGGTAGATAGATACACAGATAAAAAAAAGATTGATAGATAGACATATAGAGAGAAATTTATAAAAAGTTAAATAGACTAGATTGATAGAAAGAATGATAGAGAGATTTATAGATAAATTGATAGATAGATAGATTGATTGATTAAAAGATACATAAACAGATAGATAGATACATAGAGAGATAAGTATATAGACAGATAGATATACTTATAGATCTGCATTTTATTAGATAGATAGATAGATGAATATATAGATAGATAGATAAATAAATAGATAGATAGACAGACAGACAGATAAATAGATAGATAGATAGATAGATAGACAAATAGATTTATAGATAGATAGATAGACAGATTGATAGATAGATAAATAAACAAATAGATAGATATATATAGATATATGATAGATAGATAGAAATATAGATAGATAGAAAGATAGATAGATAGATAGATAGACATACAAGATATATAGATAGATATATAGATTGATAAATAGTTTGATTGACAAAAATATAGATATATAGATAGACAAGTAAATTGGTAGATTATTAGAAAATTGATGGACATATTGTTAGATATTTTGAATAGATAGATTGATAAAAAGATAGATAGATAGATTGATAGAGAGATAGACAGATAGATTAGATAGATAGATATATAAATAGATTCATAGATAAATAGATAAATTGACAAATTATTAGATAGATAGATAGATATATAGATGAAGAAATAGATAAACAGATAGATAAGCAGATAGAAAGACAGATAGATTGGCAAATAGATGGACGAATAGTTAGATAGTTAGATATATAGTTAGACAATTAGATAGATAGATAGATATATAAACAAATAGATAGACAAATAAATAAAAAGATTGATAGACAAATAGATATATAGATATATATTTTAAAAAATAGATATATAGATAAATACATAAATAGACATATAGAAAGATAAGTAGATAGGCAGATTGATCAATATATAGATAGATAGGCTGAGAGATTCACATATAGATAGATAGATTGATTGATTGATTGATTGACTGATAGATAGACAGATAGATAGAAATATAGATAGAAATATACATAGATAGATAAATAGATAGATAGAGAGACAAACAGACAGATAGATAGAGAGACAGACAAACATACAGATAGATAGATAAATAGAATAGAATAGATAGATATATATAGACAAAAAGATACATAGATAAATAGATAGATAGACAAAAAGACTAATATATACATAGATAGAAAGATAGAAAGACTAATATATAATTAGAGAGACTGAAAGATAGATAGATAAATAGACAGGTTGATATTTAGTTTGATCTTTAGAATGATAAAAAGGCTGATCAATTTATTGATAGTAGATAGATATATAGATTAATTAATAAAAGATAGATAAATAAATAGATAGACAAATAGATATTCAGATAGATAGATAGACTAATAGACTGATAAATAGATAGATATATAGATAGTTAGATATACAGATAGATAGAAAGATAGATACACATAATGATAGATAGACAAATAGAAAAATACATAAAAAATAGATAGATAGATAGACAGATAGATAGACAAATTAAAAGAAAGAAAAATAGATAGAAACATAGATAATAGATTGTTAGAAATATCTACAAAATATAGACATATAGATATAAGATAGACTAATAGATCGATAGATTGATAGACAAATAGGTATATAGATAGATAGATAGTAAGATAAATAGATAGATAGTTAGATTGATAGATAGATAAATAAACAGATAGATAAATATATACATCGACATATATATAGATAGATAGACAAATATATAAACAAATAGATATATAGAAAGATCGACATATAAATATAGATAGATAGATATATTGATAGACAGATATATAGGTAGATAGATAGATAGATTAATAAATTTACAAATTGATAGATATATTGATAGATAAGAGAGTGATTGACAGATAGATTGACACATAGATGGAGAGATTGATAGATAAATAGATGTACAAATAGATAGAAAGATAGATAAATAGATAGATAGATAAATAGATGGACAAATAGAAAGATAGATAGATAGTTATATATATAGATAAATAGATATACATGTATATAGATACATAGATAGATAAACATATATATAGATAGATAGATAGATAGACAAAAAGACTGACAGATTGTTAGACAGATAGTTAGATATAAAAAAATATAGATAGATTTATAGTCAAATAGATAGATTGATTTATATAATGACTGATGTACAGCTAGATAAACAAATAGATAAGTATATTGATAGATAGATAGAAAGATTGATTGATTGATTTATAGTTAAATAGATAGGTATATTGATAAAAAGAAAGATATATAAATAGATAGATAGATATATATATATATATATATATATATACATATAGATAGATAGATAGAGAGATAGATAGATAGATAGAATGATAGACAGACTGATTAATAGAGTGATATATAAATAGACAAAAAGAAATATTGACATAAATATAAACAAAAATTTTGACATATAGTTAGACAGATAGAAAAATAGATAGATAGACAGATAGATAGATAGGTAGATAGACAAATAGATACATTGATAGATAAATAGATAGAAAAATAGATAGATAGATAGATAGAAAGATATATCATTTCATTCATTGATAAATTGATAGAAAGATATAAAGAAAGATATATAGATTAATTTATATACAGACAGATAGAGAGATTGATAGATAGAATGATATGTATATAGATAGATAGATAGACTGATAGATATATAGATAGATTGACAAATTGATAAAAGCATAAATAAATAGATAGAGAGATAAAAACATAGAAAGATAGATTAACAGACATATAGCTAGATTGATAGATTAAAAGATTGATAGTATCATATACAAATAGTTAGACAAATTGATAGACAAATAAAAGGATATACAGATAGATAGATAGATAGACAGATAGATAGACAAATAGATAGATAGATATATAGATCGATAGAAATATAGATATAAAGATAGATATAATGATAAACATATAGATATATATATATATATATATATATATATATATATAGATAGACAAACACATAGACATACAGACAAGTTGGAAAATAAACTTATAGATAGATAGATAAAAAGTTAAATTGAAAGATCAAAATATAGATAAAAAGATAGTTAGACAAATAGATAAATAGAAGAAAGACTTATAGATAGAGAAATTGATAGATAAATATATATAGAAAGTTAAATACATAGACACATAGATATATTTAAATATTAGATAGATAGCTAGAAAGATTGTTAGACATAATGATAGATAGATTGATAGACACATTGATAGACAGACAGATAGATGGATAGATAGATAGATAGATAGATCAATCGATTGATATACATATAGATATAGTGATTGATAGGTAGTTAGATTGACAGATTGATAGCTAGCTTTCTAGATAGATAGATTGATAGACATAATAATAAACATACAGACAGACAGATGGATATACAAATAGATAGACACATAGATTTAAAAATTGAATGATAAACATATAGTTAGATAAATAGATAGGTAGATAGATTGATAGACAGATAGATATACAAAAGCTAGACTAATAAAATGATTGATTGATAAATAGATTGATTGATAGATTGATTTATAGATTGCGAGATAGATAAATATAATAATAGAAAATAGAAGAATAAATAAATATATAGATAGATAGATAGATATATAGAGAGATAGATAGACAGATTGATAGACAGATAGATAGATACATAGATAGATAGTTACTTAGATAGATAGATATATAGATCAATCATTATATAGAAAGATAAATAAATTGATAGGCAGATAGATAGATAGATAGACAATTAGCTAGATAGATTGAAAGATAGAATAATAGACAGACAAACTAGATAGATAGAAAGATAGACACACAGATAAAAAGATACAAAGATAAATAGATAGATAGATAAATATATAAATAGATTGATAGACAAATTTATAGACATATAGATATATAGAAATCTAGTCTAATAGAATGATTGATTGATAGACTGATTGATAGATATATCAATATATTTGTTTATTTTTCTCTCTATCTATATATCTATCAACCTATATATTTGCCTTTCTTTTTAGTTGTCTATCAATATATTTGTTTATTTGTTTATCTATATTTAAATTTTTTTGTCAATCTATCTATCTGATGATCTATCTATATATCTATTATCTATATGTAAATATATCTTTGGTATGTTTTTCTTTCTATATATATCTATCTATCTATATATGCTTCTATCTATTTATTTATCTATCTGTCTATCTATCTGCCTATCTATCTATTTGTCTATCTATCTATCTATCTAAAAATGTATGTATATCTGCCTATCTATCTATTTGTCTAAATATCTGTCTATATATTGACTGATAGATAGACACATTTCATATATATATATATATATATGTATGTATGTATTTATGTATGTTTATATACACATATATATATGTCTATATACACACATATACATATATATATTTGTCTACACACAGACACACACATATCTATATACACATATATATTTATAAACACACACACACACACACACACACATATATATATATATATATGTATATATATCTATATACCTACATATATATATCAATATACGTACATATATACATATCTATATACATACGTAAATATATATCTATATATCTTTATATCTATATACATACTTACATACATATATATCTATATACATACATATATATATATATATATATATCTATCTATATACATACATATATATATATATATATATATATGTCTATATACATACATATAATCTATGTTAATGTAAATTCATTTAAAGCAATCAATGTTGATAACTATAATAAAAAATGACATTTAATTAATCAATTGAGCTTGGTTTGTGTAAACATGTATGTGCACTCAATGCACAAGTTTCTTGGCTAACATAAGGTTAGAGAAAGGTATATAAATATATCTTTCAAAAAATCTTGCCATTGATATATCAAAGAGGCCATATCTAATTTTCTTGAACCCGAGACTTATTGCTTTTGAGCGAATAAATGTATCATCGCATTAAAAGCATGATTTATTTTAATTTTAATTTAAGCAAAGCAGTCAATATCGATGGACTATCAATAAAAATGGAATTGAATCTATTAGTTGAGCTTGAATATAAATCAGAGTACAACAGTGTGTGCATTTTGAGGAGAGATGTGAAGGAAAGGTACCTGAAGAATGTTCTCTAGCTCTTTGAATACAAAGTTAAAAACTCCATGAGAATTACCATGTGAATAAAATTTCGAATCTTCTCTTTAAAAAATAGATTATATTTTTTAAAAAATAATACTACCTGAGAGTATATTTTCCAGGCCACTTCCAGCTAGGACATCTCCTCATCAAATGCATAAAAAGTTTCCAAAACTTTAGGTGCTCTTCCAAACTGCATGAACCTTCAAAAGAAAAAGTGACAATAAACTTTGGTTAGAAAAACAATTGGTGGGTATTGTTCGTAACATTTTGAGTGTTCCTTTGGTAAAGCAAGTTTCATGATCTTAGAATTGATCTGCTTTGATCTCGTGTGAAGAGCCTGCAAGACCTCTCAGTGATTGTATGACTTTTAACTGACTCACAAATGACTTTAAAAGACTAGTATCAAGCTTCTTTGTCTTCCCATTGCTCTTGATGAACAAAGAGCACCTACAATGAACAAAAAATCAATGAACATATACATACATATATATCTAGAGAAAAAGAAAGATAAAGAAAGGTAAAGAAAGATTATATATGCACATGTAGAAGATATTAAATCATTATATATAAAAAATCTAACAATGATGTTTTAGGTGATAGTTGGAGCACAACATAGTTTATGGGTGTATTTGCATTCATATTCTCCAATTTTATGTACTTCCTCTTATTTCAATAACTTATTTTATATTCATTTATACTTATAGCAAATGAGAATATTAAGCATGTGGTGCAGATCCTGGAAAATGCAAAAATTAAAAAAATGAAAAAAGATGATCAAATCAAATTTTGAATATTACGGTGCAAGCCTAAAACAACATGTATAGAATCGCAAGTCCAATTGAGATGAAAAAAAAAGAATAGCTAAATATGTAGAATTCAAATTCCAAATTAGAAACAAAACTTAATGAAAAATATAGTAGTGATCAATTGAGAAGAAAAAGAAAACACAGATATGATACCATCAACACTAAACCCAATTATAAAATCCAAATCAAAGAAGATTAGTTTCTAAGAAATGCTCATATTCTTCTAACATAAACTCGAATGCCAAGCCATTTGAACCACATGATATTCATTCAGAAAAAAAGAAACTATGATTTGTTGGGAATCAGAAACTAGATTATCAGTTAATGATAGATTGTACACCGACAACCTACATCGTAGCAATATTCAAGTGAAACAGATACATCACATTAGAATCAGTTTATGAACTTGAGTTACTTTGTTTTGAAACCACGTGCTCCTTTAGTCCCGTTTCACTTCTCCTCTCTTCCTCTTCACAAAGATAGATAAAAAGGTTTAACTGCTTGAATGCCTTAGCATTTTTATATTTTACGGAAACTATAAATAAAAAATGAATGTAAATATAAACAAAAAAGAGACAAATATATAAAAGCAAACTAAAATTATAAAAATTTAAAAATATAAATAAAAAAAAAAGAAATAGTTTTTTATTTAACCATAAATGATATTATTTCATAAATAAAAAAATAATATATTATAATAAAGTATTTCATATATATATATTATAAATTTTTATGAATTCAATTTATTTTTTATGAATATAATAAGAAATAATTATATAGGCATTAAATTTCATATTATTTGATATAAAAGTATAATTTATAAAATTCTAAAAATTATTTAAAGTGAGAAGTTTAATAAAATAAGTTATATTAATTATTTTAATAAAAATGAAATATTAAAGTTAATAGAAAATATCTTATTCAATTGCTTAATTCTTAGAAATTTTAGTAGGGACAAAATATACAATTTAAATTCAATTCAACTTATGGTCAGTTTGGTAGTACTTTTCAAAAGTATTTATAGGGATAAAAATTTAGTGTTTTTAGGACAATGACAAAAATTTTATTAGTAATATTTTAAATAACTCTTTTAAAATTCTAAAAAAATAATTGAAGTGTTCTTTTAATAACCACGCTGACATATTTATTTTTTAAATCTTTAAATTTTTTTTGATGTAATTAAAACATCTATGTATTTATCTTTAAATATCAATTTATTGTTTTTAAATTTTATGAAATATTTGAAATTTTTTTATAATTCAAAAAGTTAAAATCTTATAGTAAATATTTTTTAAAAAATTCCTATAATCATAAAAATATTCTTTTTAAAAAAAATATATATATTTACTTGTTTATTCATTAATTCAAATATTTTTATAATTTTATTTAATTAATCATACAAACAGCTAATTTAGTTTTATATTAGTAGTAATTTTTATCCATGTTTATTTATTAATTAAAATATCTTTAAAAATGATTATAATTATATAATCAATTATTTAATGTTTTTTAAATACAAATATTTAAATATCATAATTAGATTTTTTGAAAAATATTTTGTATAATTATTTTAAAATTTTATAATCATAAAAATAGTTTTTTTAGCCTATATTAATACAAATTATTTATTTATAATATCTAATTTTTATAATTATATAAGAAGAATGTGACCCTCAAGGATTGCTCATCCATAGACCATGACATACCTTTAATATATGAAATTACATAAAATATTAAAAAAAATAAAATAAAAAAAATTAATTCAATAAAGATTTGCGATGAAAATTATCCCAAGCCAAAATAGCAAGAAAAAAAATTCATATCTAAATACATATTTTTTGTGAAAATTATCATTTAAGGAATAATCGCTAGTAAATAAATATAAAATCATTAAGAAAAATTTCAGAATATTATTTAGCGAGGGATTTATCTTTAATTAATAAGCAAGGGAAAATCCAAATTTAAAGTTATTGCTAAAATTTCCACCATTCTTTGTGTGAAAATTTACGATAATATTAGCTAGGAACAATTTTTAATCAAATATTTCGAAATCTAATCCATCACAAATCCATTGATAATTTATAATTCAATGTAAAATCAAACATCTCTTAATATTCCCTGTCTAATGCTTAGATAATTAACTTGGGATTATTTTTCTAGCTAAATTGCATAGCTAAACAAATATTTTTTTATAGTGAAATAGACATATAGATAGATAGATAGAAAGAAATATAGATAGATAGAAAGACAAATAGATAGATAGACAGATAGATAGATAAACAAATACATAGATAGATAGATAGATAAATATATAGACAGATAGATAGACTAATAGATATATAGAAAGATAAATAGATAGATAGATAAATTGTTATATAAATATAAAGATATATAGACAATATATATATATATACAAATAGATAGATAGATAGATAGATAGACAGATATATAGATAGATAGATAGACAAACAGATAAATAGATAGAAAGATATATAGATAGATGGATAGATAGATACATAGATAGAAAAATGGTAGATAGATAAATTGATAGATAGATAAACACATAGATAGATAGATCGGTATATAAATAAACACATAGATAGATAGATCGGTAAATAAATAAACAGATAGATAAACAAAAAGATAGACAAAAAGATAGAAAGATACATAGACAGATGTATTGATAGATAGATAGATAAAAAAATAAATAGATAGATAGACAGACAGAAAGATAGATAGATAACAGACAGATAGATATACAGATAGATAGGTAGATAAATAGAATGATAGATAGAAAGATAGATAGAAGGTAGTTAGACAAATAAATTTACAAATAGATAGATAGATAGATATATATATATATATATATATATATATATATATATATATATATATATATATATATACAGATAGATAGATAACAAACAAATAGATATACACATAGGTAGATAGATAGATAAATAGATTGATAGATAGAAATATAG
>JAREIK010001022.1:1985072-2000072 GCA_029783825.1 Sapria himalayana
TCCTGAATATCAAATTTATTTCTGGCAGCAATAAGCATATCATCTACATACAATAGTAAGTAGATATATGACTCATCCTTGTGCCTTTTGAAATAAACATAGTAGTCATGGTCACACCTACTGTATTCATGACTAGTCATGAAACAGTCAAATCTCTTGTACCACTGACGGGGAGACTGCATAAGTCCATAAAGGGACTTCAGAAACTTCCACACATGGGTTTCCTTGCCTGATACCTCAAAACCCTCAGGCTGGCTCATGAAGATCTCTTCATCGAGATCTCTATGAAGAAAAACAGTTTTGACATCTAGTTGCTCAAGTTCAAGATTCTGATGTGCTACTAATGCTAGAAGCACTCTTATTGAGGTATGTCTAACTACAGGAGAGAATATCTCATTGTAGTCAACACCCTCTTTCTGACTGAACCCTCTTGCAACTAGACGTGCCTTAAACTTTAAACCACCAGCAATTGAGGCATCTTCTTTCTTCTTGAAAATCCATTTGCAAGACACTATTTTTCTTCCCTTTGGTTTAGGTACAATGATCCAGGTATCATTCTTATGAAGAGATTCAATTTCTTCATTCATGGCAACCAACCATGACTCAAACTCAGGACAATTAACAGCATTCCTGAAGGAGGATGGTTCAGGAATGTCAATTTCTTCGGCAACTTGTAGGGCAAATCCTACAAACTCATCAAAGCCGAATCTCAGAGGAGGACGTGCATTCACCCTCCTTTGTCTATCACTTGAAATACAGTAGGAAATTGACTTTTCAGGTGCAGTTTCAGGATCAGGTTCAATAACAGATTTAGCATCATTTTCATGATTAGCTATCGTTTGTCTAGAAGCAACAGGCATCCTTCCTGAAGCCACAGATTCAGATTTTAGGTCCACCTTAAGTTCAGCTTGAGGAACATTAGGTAACTGAATAGGACTAGATACTTATTTCAGAATGACACTCTCGTCGAAGGTAACACTCCTAGAGAGTATAACTCTCTTTTCAGATGGTGACCAGATACGGAATCCTTTGACTCCATCACCATAACCAACAAATATTCCTTTGCGTGCTCAAGGTTCAAGCTTACCATTATTTACATGATAGTAGGCAATACACCCGAACACCTTCAGATTGGAATAATCTGCAGGTTTACCAGTCCACACTTAAAATGGAATTTTAAAGTTAATTCCACTATGTGGCGATCTGTTTATCAGATGACATGCTGTATTAACAGCTTCAGCCCAAAACTCTTTGCCTAAGCCTGATTGAGAGAGCATACATCTAGTTCTCTCCAGAAGAGTTTGGTTTATTCTTTCAGCAATGTCATTCTACTGAGGAGTGTCCCTAACAGTTTTGTGTCTCGCAATACCTTTGTCCTTATAGAATTCCTCAAATTTAGACGAACAGAATTCTAGACCATTATCTGTTCATAATAGTTTAACCTTCTTTTGTGTTTGATTTTCTACTAAGCTAACCCATTGCTTAAACTTTATAAAAGTCTCGGATTTTTGTTTCATCATGAATACCCAGGACATCCCGGAGTAATCATCAACTAAACATAAATAAAAACGAGCACCCCCAAGAAATGTGACTCTAGAAGGGCCCCAACAGTCAGCATGGATATAATCCAAAATACTATTTGTGCAGTGTATGGCTTTACCGAACTTAGTTCTATGTTTCTTACCAAAAATACAATGATCACAGAAATTTAATTTACTGACTCTATGACCAATAAGAAGATTAAGATCAGAGAGAATTTTCATACCTTTCTCTCCCATATGTGTGAGCCGCATATGCCACAGTCTGGTAAGTTCAGCTTTGTCTTCAGATGCTGGCTCTCCGGATGTGACAATAATAGCCCCTGTCACTATGGAACCTATCAGTGTGTATAGCATTCCAGTTTTCTGCCCCTTCAGTACAACATCATCTCCTTGGTGAACATTCAGTGTTCCCTCTCTACCACTGAATGAATATCCCTGATTGTCCAGAACACCAAGAGAAATGAGATTCATTGTCATCTCAGTGACATATCTCACATTTGAAAGTGAGAAAATTCGGCCATCCCAAGTTCTCAGTCTGACTGTGCGGATTCCAACAACCTTACATGGTTGGCTGTTCCCCACCACAGCATGGCCAGCTTCCTTCTTGTCATATTTGCTGAACCACTCCAAGTGAGTGCTTATATGGAAGGAAGCACCAGTTTCCAGGATCCAAGAATCTGATCTTGCGATCATTGTGGAGATTACCAATACAAGGTCTTCTCCATCATCCAGATCATCAAAAGTCACAACAGCAGTAGTAGGTGGGGGGTTAGGTTGACCTTGTTGTTCCAACCTTGCTCTCTTCTTCGGGCACTCAGTTTTCCAATGCCCTTTCTGTTTACAGTAGTGACAAATGTCACCCTCCTTTGACCTCTTCTGAATCTTATTTCCCTTATTCTTGAATGGAACAGGTTGTGGCCTCCTGTTTGTCACCACCAGTCCAGTAGGATGTTGTTCAAGTCTTTAAACCGCAGCCTTCTGCCTCATATCTCTGGAGTGTAGGGTAGCCCGAACATCCTCTAGTGTGATCTCCTCCTTTCCCAATATGAGAGATTCAACAAAATTTTCATATGAAGGAGGAAGAGAAACCAAGAGTAGAAGTGCAGCATCCTCATCATCCACCTTAGCATCCACATGTTTAAGGTCCATGAGAATGCTGTTCAAGTGATCCAGATGCTTCTTCAAAGAGGTTCCCTCTTGCATCCTAAGTGTGAATAGCCTTCTCTTCAACAGAAGCTTGTTCGTCAATGATTTAGTCATGTACAGAGACACAAGCTTGAGCCACAGTCCTGCAGCAGATTCCTCATCTGCTACCTCAGCAATGACTTCATCCGAAAAGCTCAACAGAATGGTGGAGTGTGCTTTCTCTTCATGTCTCCAAGTCTAAGCCTCAGTTATTCCAAGAGCAGCAGTAGTGTTTGGACCGAAGCCTTGAACCAGAGGACTCCAAATATCGAAGTTTTTCAAATGTGCTCGCATTTTAATCTGCCACATACTAAACCCATTTCAGCCGTTGAATTTCTCAATCATGGTGTTTAAGGTTCCAGCCATTTCAACAGAATATTGCTTGTACAGAAAAATCTCATACCCTAAATGCACAATTGCTCGAAAAATCCCAAACCAAGCTCTGATACCAATTGTTGGGCAATCGCGCTTCCACGGGTAGTGAGATTAAGACCAGAAACAATAGAAAACATAGAAAAACAAGCAATATATATATCCCAATCCAATAGCATCCACAATAGAATCAAAAAACACGAGAAATCAACACAGGAAATAACGTGGTTCCCTAGTCGCTCAGTACGACTAGCTACCTCCACCAGAAAACGCTTATGCATTACAGATTAAAACCAAGAACAGAACGTCTTACAATATGCAGCACGGAGCAGTCGCAAAATCACACAGAGAGAAGAAGAGAGGAAGATGAACAGTTCAACCGGGTCAAAAATAGCCGCCCAAAAAAATAAATACAAATCATTTTATACAAAAATAAACATCCGGTTCATTTAACCGAAGCGGGTCAGATCATGTAACGGGCTAGGCTCTGCTCCAAAAATTTCGGCCCACTGACCGGACTTTTATTGTGCTACTGCTGCATCCCCGGGCTTTTAATATTTCCTTTCCTACACTTACATGAAAATATTAAAACAGATTATTAAGTAAAAAACAAATTACATATACATAAATATACAAATTGATAGACTAATAGATAAACCAATTGATAGACTGATAGATTGATAGATTGATAGATTGATAGAAAGATTTATAAACAGATTGATAAAAACATTGATAGATAGTTAGATAGATAGTTAGATATATATATATATAATTAGATAGAAAGAGATATATAGATAGATAGACATATATATTGATAGATAGATATATAGATAGATATAAGCACATGCATATATATAAATAGAAAAACAAATAGATCGATAGACATTTGGACTGACACACAGATAGACAGACAGACAGGAAAATAGTCATGAAGACAGGTAGACAAATAGATAGACATATATATAGACACATAGACAAACAAACATTTAGATACATAGATATATATATATACTAATTGATAGATGGAATGATTGATTGATAGATAGATAGAAAAATAAATAGACAAATAGATATGTAGATATATACATAGATAGATAGAGAGAGATAGATAGATATATAGATAAATAGATAGAGAGATATTAAGATAGAAAGAAAGAAATATATATATACTAATAGATAGATAGATACATAGATAGATAGATACTCAGATAGATTTACATGTCGATAGATAGATAGATAGATAGATAAAAATATAGACAAACAAACAAATAGACAAACAAATAGAAAGATAGATTGAAGGATTGATAAATAGATAGATAGACAAATAGATAGACGCATAGATAAACAAATAGATAGTTAGATAAATAAATAGAAAGGTAAAAAGATCGATAGATAGACAGATAGATAGATAGACAAACATAAGATAGTTAGATAGATAGATAGATATATAAATAAATAAATAGGTAAAGAGATAGACAAATAGATAGGTACATAGATAGATATATAGATAGATAGATATTAAGATAAACAAAAATATATATAGATAGACAGACAGACAGACAGATAGATAGATAAATAAATATACAGATAGATAAATACATAGATAGATTTATAGAAACAAAGATAGATAGATAGATAGATAGAAAGTCGGACAGATAATTAGATAGATAGACATATAGCTAGATAAATAGTTAGTTAGATAAATAAATAGATTGATAAATAGACAGATAGAATGATCAAATGATAATAGATTAATATATGGATTTATAGACAAAATGATTGATAGATTGATAGACAGACAGATAAATAGATAGATAGATATACAAATAGACAGACAAACAGATAGATATATAGAAAAATTGACAAATAGAGACAAAGACAAATAGACAAATAGATGGGTAGACATTAAAGTAGGTAGATAGTAAAGTAGGCACGCGTGCAAACAAATTGATAAAAAAATAGACCCACAAGTGAATGATAGATAGATATATAGATAGACAGATAGATAAATAGTTTGTAAGATAGATTAATCGACAGATAGATAGACAAATAAAAATAAAGATAGATAGATTGATATATAGATTGATAGATAGATTTATAAGTAAATTAATTTTAAAATTGATAGATAGATTGGTAGACATATTGATAGATAGATTGAGTGATAGATTGATAGATAGGTTTAAAGACAGATTGATAGACAAAAAGATAAACAAAATGATAGACAAAAAGATAGATAGTTTGATAGATAGCTAGACAAACATATAGATATATAGATAGATATTAAAATTATTAGAAGGGTAGACAAATATATAGATATATAGATAGATAGAAAAACAAAGAAATAGATAGATAGATAGACAAATAGATAGACAAATAGACATTTAGATAGATAGTCATGTAGGCTGACAATCAATCACGTAGGTATACAAAATTGACACACTGATATATAGAGATACGGATAAAAATATAGTCAAACAAATTGATAGACAAATAAATACACAAATATATAGATAGTTTGATAGATAGATTATACGACACATTGATAGACCGATAGATGGATAGATTGAAAGATAAATTGATAGACAAAATGATGAATAAAGAGATTGCCACATAAATAGATATATAGATAGATAGTTAGTTAGTTAGATAGATAAATAGATAGATTGATAGATAGTAAGATAGATACATAGATAGTCATATAGATAAATAGAAAGATATAGAGATACATAAACAGATATATAAATAGTTAGATAGATAGATAGATTGATAAGTAGATAAATAGACATAATACTATATAAAATTATTGATAGATTGATAAACAGATTAATAGAAAGATTGATTGATAGATTGATAGACAGATCGATAACTAGACAGATAGACAAACATAAAGATATACAAACAGACAGACAAATAGATAGATAGACAGAAAGAAAGAAAGACACATTGATAGATAGACAGACAACTAGAGATATAGATACTCAAGCAAGCAGATAGTCAGGTAGGTAAAAATATAGACAGATAGACATACTAACTGATAGAAAAATAGACACATTGATAGGAAGACAAATAGATATAAAAACAGATAAAAAGATAGTTTGATAGACAAATTAATACAATGATTAATATACTGATTGATATAAAATTGATAGATAGATAGATAGACAAATAGATTGATAGATAGATAGTCAGATAGATAAATAAATTGAAAGATAGACAAATAGATATATAGATAGATAGATAGAATGAAAGATAGATAGATAGTAAGTTATATAGACATATAGATAAATAGTTTTATAGAAAGAAATATAGACAAATAAATAGATAAATAGATTGATTGATAGAATGATTGATAGATTGATAGATATATTTATTTCAATATTGATAGAAAGATTTATAAACAAATAGATAAATAGATTAATTTCAATATTGATAGATAGATTGATAGACAAATAGACAAAATATAAACAAACAAACAGATAGATAAATAAAAATTTAGAAACACAAAGAGATTGAGAGACAGACTAATAGAGAGATAGAGAGTCAGGTAGGCAGTCAGTCAACAGAGATGTAGATAGACAAATAAACACATAGATCGAACGATAGATATATATATATATATATATATATATGGATTCATAGAGAAATATTATTATAGAGAGAAAGATAAATAGATAGATTGATTGATTGATTGATAGTCATATAGATATACAAGTAGATAGATAGATAGGTAGAGACACAAACAAAAAAATATATAGACAAATAGAAAAATAGATAAATAGAAAAATAAATAGATAGATGGATAGTCAGGTAAGTAGATAGACAAATAAAAAGAAAGATAGATAGACAGACACACAAACAAATAGATAGATAGATAGATAAACAAATAGATAGATAGATAGATTTATAGTTTGATAGATAGGTTAATAAATTGATTGATACACCAACAGATAAAAGATTGATAGACATATTGATAGAAAATAGATAGACATACAGATAGATAGTCAGATACAAAAATACATAAACAGATAGATAGATAAATAGATAAATAGATAGATAGTTAGATAGATAAATTGATAGACAAATAGATAGATAGATAGACAAATAGATAGGTAGATAGATAAATAGATAGAGAGAGAGAGAGAAAGAAAAATAGAGAGACAGAGAGATTTACAGATAGAGAGATATAAAGATATTTAGAAAAATAGATAGATAGAAAGATAGATTGATAAACATATAGATAGACACATAGATAGATTGACAAATAGATAGATAGATAGATCAATAGATAGAAAGATAAATAAATAAATAGAAATAGAGACAAATAAATAGATAAACAAATAGATATATAGATATATAGATAGGCAGTGTGACATTTTGTCAGACAAGGATACACACATACATACATATAGATAGATATACATACAAAAAAATAAACAAATAGATAGATAGAGAATGAAATAGATAGATATATAGATAGTTTGATAGATAGATTAATAGACCTATTGATTGCCAGATAGATACATAAATAGATACACATATATATAGATTGATATATAGTCAGATAAATAAATCGATAGATAGACAGTTAAATAGATAGAAAGATAAATATATCGATATATAAATATATCAATAGATAAATACACGTATTGATAGATAGAATGATTGCTAGATTAATAGATAGATTGTTAGGAAAATTGATTGATTAATATATAGATTGATTAGCATTCAAATAGACATACATACAAATATAAAAACACATATACAAATAGATAGATAGACAGAAACAAAGATAGATAGATAGATATACAGACTTATAGATAGAGAGATAGACAAATAGGTAGGCATGCATTCAGGCACACAGGTAGTTAAACAAATGGATAAACAAAAAAATAAATAAATTAAGACACATAAAGGAAGATAGACAAATAGATAGATAAATATATAGATAGTTTGATATAAAGATTAATACACAGATTAAATGACTAATAGATAGACAAATTGATAGACAGATTAATAGACTTCTAGATATATAGATAGATAAATACACAAATAGATTGACAGATATATAGTCATATATATAAATAGATAGAAAGATAGATAAATAGATAGATAGATATTTAGATTGAAAGATAGATCGATAAATTCAGAGATAAAATGATTTATAGATAGATAGATAGGCAAATTAATGGAAAGATTAATAGACAGATCGATAGATAAATAGATAGACTATTAGATAGGTAGTTAGATAGAGAGATACATAGACAAATAGATAGACAAAAAGATAGATATATTTTTAGAAATTTAGATTGATTGACAAATAGATTTATAGATAGACAGATAAATAAATAGACAAAAAGATAGATAGATAGTAGATAAATATACAAATAGATAGATAGACAGATAGTTAGTTAGTTAGTTAGAAATATAGATTGTCAGAAATATACAAAAATAGATAAATAGATAGATAGATATATAAATAGATTGACAAATAGAAAGAATGATTGATTGATTGATCGGTAGATAGATAGTTTGATAGATAGATAGACAGATAGATATATAGTATATAGATAGACATTTAAATAGAAAGACAAATAGATCAATAGATAGATCGGTAGATAAATAGATAGATAGATTGTTAAGTAGATAGATAATAGATAGACAGATAGATAGACAGATAGAAAATTAGAAAAAATGATAGGTAGATAGATAGATTGACATATTGACAGACAAACAAATTGATAGACATACAGATAGTTAATTAGTCAGTTAGTCAGGCAGGTAGACATTCATGTAGGTAGGTAGATAGACAGATAAATATAGAAATAGATAAATAGTCAAACATACAAACAAAAAGATAGACAATAGAAAAGAAGATATATAGATAGTTTGATAAATAGATTAATTGAAAGATTGATAGAAAGATAGATAGATTGACATAATGATAGATATATTGATAGAAAAATAGATAGACAGAAAGATAGCTAGATAGATAGACAGCACTACAGCGTGTTGTGCTGGGCTTTGGGTCTGGACTGGGTCGCCTCGCCCTATAAATGAAATCTCTTTGATTTTTATGGGTAAGATAATTAAGTTATTAACATCTCATAAATTATGTGTTAAGTGAGAATTTTGTGTATTATATATTATTTTTTTATAATCCATAAGCTCAATTGCTTAAACTTATAAAGACATATAATAATTAATAATATTTTATCTAATAAATGCTATGCATCATTAAATTAATATATATTTTATTATTTAATTTAATTACTCTATTCGTTCTTTTCTTATGTATTTTTGAGTTTTATAGTTCTTTCCTAGTAAAACTTAACATAAATTTTAGTAAATTAAATATTATAGTTAATACATTTGATCCATATAATGAATTAAATTGTGTATGTAGTTGCATAAATATTAATGCACCGAATCTTATAAGAATTTTGAATTTAAAATATTTCTATGAGAATATTACTAAGATGACTAATCATTTGTGAAAATTTTATATTATATGTATTGGTTGGAGGTCATGTCTTTATTCAATATAAGCATCTTTGTCCAAGGTATTGGGGTCAAGACTTATCATATGTATTCTTTAAATTTTGATGGAAAGACATTAATATATGAACATCTCCCAGGCCTTATGCTAAAATAGAAGGCATGTGCACTAAGTATGATCTTTATATAATGAACTAAATATTTTAGATGATGTAGAGAAACCTTTCTTCTCTAGTGTCTTTCCACAACTAAGCAAAATATTTAGTATTAATAGTCACACTTATATTGTACGGACAAATTCTAATATGCTAAATAAAAAAAATACTAAATGAGAAATAAAATCTAGTCAAATATAAATATTTTAAAAAATATATAACTTTAAAACTAGTACTGGAGTACTAGATGAGTCAACTAAGAAGATATGTCAAATTATTTACAAAAAAATGGTGCATTAGACCCTTATAATTTAAGTTTAGTATAATTATAATTGGATGTACTTCATCTTTGATATTTTTTGTATATATAACTAATAATTGATGATAAAAAATTTTAGGTTGATAATTAGTTGAGATCTTTACTAAAATTTGAAAAAGATTCTAAATTTTTATATTTTAGTGAGACATATATCCAACTTTTTTTTCATATAATTTCAAAAATAAATGTTTGTTATTTTGTAATAAAATATTAAAAGTGTTTGCAAATTCAATATTCAAGCCACACACTCAAAAATGTGTATTCTATAAGATTTTTGTATTGATACCATGTTGAGAAATAATGCAAAACAAAAGAAGAGTATTTGAGAAATATGTCCAACTTTTTATCATATAATTTCTAAAATGATTTTTTGTTATATTGAATTTGTAATCTATAAGATTCTGGCTTTGATAATATGTTGAGAAACAATGCAATATAAAAGAAGTGTATTTGAAAAATCACATAACAAAATGTGTACAAGCTAAACCCTTATATAAGGGACTAATTGAATTATGTTATTTCATAGGTTGAATGCTCTTATACATATGTAAGAAAAAAAATAAAATAAAAGAAAAAAACAATTGTAAATCACAACAAACTAGATCAAATATTATTTGCACTCATAGTATTTTTAGTTACATAGTAGATTTTCCAACATACACTAATATGAACACAATACAAAGATATAGTATATGGGCATATTGTTGCTTCTAGCTTCAGTGCAAAGAGTTTTGTTATCAGTTACTTGTGTGTCTTACTATATTAGTTAATTTTTAAAGATGTTATGTTTATCAATTCATAGTTGATAATATTTTAATGTGATATTTAGACAATTCGACATGTTATTAGTGAATATATTATTAGTGAAATTATTATAGACATCATCATGAATACACTTGGAGGATTGTAAGTTTTTTTCATATCTTCTAATTTTGATATTCAATGCATGTAGGCAATATTCTGAAGGAGATAGTTGAGATTTAATTTAGTGTCTATATTTATATTGTTTATTTATTTTATTTCTTGTTACATTGTAGGAGAGCACCTGACATGTGAACTCTCTCAATCACACACACACACACACACACACATATATATTAGTTTTCATAAATTAATGAAAATTAATTTATCTTTTCTTTTTCTTCTCATTTGCCCTCCCTTAATGAAAAATTCACCCCTACCCCGTCGATTGAAATAATCATTAAAGATCATGTATTCCAATAATGCATGATTTATATAATAGTTACCTACTTTAGTCACCTTGCAAGAAGTTAAATTGAGCTTTTGTGAGATCGAAGAATTTATTTATTATGTGATTCCTTTATCCTTCAGATGCTTTTTTAAACTTCTCACTAATATTTGAAAAAAATAGAGTTATCCAAATCAAGAGATTTCCACTCATCCATGGCAAATTTAATTTCACATGTGCTAAGCTCCTTAGTGAAAGATCTCTTGACATACTCAGCTTTTTAACTATTTTATTGATTATGACTAAAAAATAGTCAATTCAATTGACTCTTTTGATCTTATCTTTTGAATATTTTCCAAAATAAACAAATACATTTTAGTATTAATCTTCCACTTGATTGAATACTTTTTTATTCATATTTATTTATTTTGAGTATTAATATTTGTTCTTATTCATTTGAAGCCAATTTAAACTCTTGTTTGAAACACTTTCTCATTTAGAATGACAAGTCATAATAAATGATATACTTATCATTCACTCAAAAGTATTAGTTAATTATTCTTGTTTTAATACTTGTGATTAGTTTTTATAATTATTCAATAACAAGTGTATTTTTGATGAGAATGAAGTTCAACTAAAGGCTTTCTTGCTGGTGAAGTGTTATACATCAATACATGAGGTTTGTTATTTTAATTTTTTATATCTAGTACTTAAAATGATCTTATTTTGATTTCTTCTATCTTTAATAACCTCTAACAGGTTCTTATTAAAATTTTTTGTGAATAAATATTTTTTATGATAATTGTGATGAAGTTCATATAAAATAATTACTTGATTATTTTTATTTACAATATAAGTTTTGTTTGTTATCTATGAAAAGCTTTATATTATTGATCTTTTTTCCATGAGCATAGATTGATACATTCTATGAAATTGTTTTCCCTTAAAGTTATTACATGTGAATCTAATTAATATTTCGTTTCTATGAAAGTTGAAAGGTAAAACTTTTGTATATTTGTATATCTTTATGGAATAAAGATAACATATGCTCATAAAAAATTAACCATATTTCACCAATGATATAATTTTGAATCTATTACATATGTGAGTATCATAAAAAAGTTCAAATATCTTGTAATTATCTAATTTTATATTACATATATTATCAGTATAATTAGTTTAATAATTTTTTTTTAAATAAATGTATATAATGTTGTATTTAATATACTTAGATAGTGAAAAATCTATGAAAGATTGAGATCTATTTCGAGGTTGATGAATATTTTGCACTTGTTTCTCACTTACACTCTATTTTAGCTCCTCTTAGTTTTGATAGTAAATCCATCATAGGTTGTTATTTATAAGAGAGTTGATTTAGTCTTTTGAAAAATGTAAAATATAATGACATTTAAGGAGATAGAGATTTATATATGAACATGTGTCACGAGAATATATTATTTTTGTTAATTTTTTTCATTTTTGATACTTTTGATGAGATTACTCAATTTGAGCTGAACTAAATATTTTTGTCCATTATTTAAGAATTTTAGTTGTATGACATTTTGATTATCGATTGTTTATTATTTTTTTAATTGTTAACATGATATTAGATGTATCGATATATATGTGTGTTTGAAATTACAAAACCTCGAAGATTGCCCTTAAAATTGATGTAGTTTGAGCCTGCGCCAAGAAGAGGAGAGCCAGATGAGAACAGAAGAATGTCATATTACTTCCTTTACTGTGAGCCAACACAAATTGTTGTAGCCTACCTTCCATTTGTGGTGCATGTTGCTGGTATTTGTTTGTTTATTAAGGTGGCCATTTTGATATTGGTGATGTTGCTCAACTACAACAACAAGGGTGTATGAAGGATAGGCTAAGCTCCCTTCTTTTTCTTCCATTTTGGTCCAGTTTTTTGTTCAGCTGATTTTCATTTGAATTTACTTCTTCTCTCTATTATCACCTCACATCATGTGTCTATTATTTCAATGTGTTAGTAAGCTTGATAAAAAAAACAAGTTAATTATCAGTTTGTGTATCATTTTTTGTATTTATTCAATTGATGGCATCATCTTGTCTTGCTTGGTTTGAGTTGTTGGATAAGGTGAAAAAATATTCATCTTTATTAGGGAAAATGAGACACACAAGTGTGGTGTCTCGAAATAATAAAATGAGTTAGCTAATGATGTTGGAGTTATATGTTTAGAGGCTCTAGTGAGTGTCTTGATCCTTAATATTGAATGGAAGAACAAGGTGTTGGATGACCTGGGAACCCATCTCCAAGAAAAACTGCATGATTCAATTACTTATTGAATGCTAGTTCTCATTTTTGTATTTATTTCTAGTTACTTCTTCTGGCTACACTATATTATTTAATTATTTTTTTGGTTTGTTATTTTGTTTGATAAGTTTTCTCTCTTGATTATTTTTTCATAAATTTACTTCATCATCTTCTCGGTAAAAAATCTAAGCCTCTATCTACATTTGTAGAGGAAGCATTGATCAAGGACTGGAACATGCTCGATGATAAGTGCTATATGTAGCCCTTGAAAAGGATGAAAAGGAATTGGTAAAGTGCTTGAAATTGGGAGATAAACTTGTTGTAGATGATTTAGCTACTGGATTTGGTCGACCAACACATCTAGAAATTAAGTAATATTTTCATTCACATGTGTTTGCTTTTGTTTTGTGTTTAGAGTGAGACTGTCATTAGTTTATAATATTTGGCTTTTTTTGATGATTTCATTGTTGATAATTATGTTGTTGTGGAAGTTCAAAATAATTTTTCTGAGCAGTACCAAATGTAATACAACAACAGATGTCCTATATGGAGTCACAGTTAGTGGCATTAATGAGACAGATAGCAAATAAAGTTTCGGTAGAGAAACCACATAGGAGAGCCTAGCATAAATGCATCATTAATTATGAGGATGATGATTTAGTTTTAAAAAATATGAGGATGATGATTTTGTTTTAATTATGTATGAATTGTATCAAAAAAATTTTTGAACTGCTTTTGCTTTTTGTTAATCATAAAAAATTGTTTATAGTATATGTTTTTATTTAATTTAATATAAAAATTTAAAAATATATAATCACATTTTTTTGTGAAAAAAAATTGTAAAAATAGCATTCAAATGAAAATAGCTAGATAATTTTTCATCATTAATTTAGATATAGAATTATTTGTATATATCTAATTGAAAATATTAATTACTATTTTTAATTATGGTAAAATTAGCAAGGGAAATAAAAGATTAGCTAAATAATTTTTGTCGTTAGAAAATTAGCTAGGAAATTATATATTCTCGTTAATATTTTGTGTAAATCATTTTAGCTTGAGATAATTTTCGTTGTTATTACATCATTATTCTATTTTAGTGATGAAAAAAACCCATATAGCTAGAGAATTTTCACTAGCTATTTGGGCTTTTCTTGTAGTGCTATTTGTCTCTATCTATGTGTCTATCTGTCTATCTATCTATCTATCTATCTATCTGATCAATTTATTAGTCTCTATATCTATCTATTTATCTATCTTTATATCAATATATCAATTTATCTATCTATCAATCAATATGCCTTCAATCAAGTTGTCTATCAATCGATCTATCAATCTATATATCCATCAGTCTATCTATCTATCTATGTATCTCTATATCTATCTATCTATCAATCAACCTATCTTTATGTCTGTCTATTTGTCGGCCTATCTATTTGTCTATCTATCTATTAATCTAT
>JAREIK010001022.1:2002572-2168197 GCA_029783825.1 Sapria himalayana
AATCTATCTGTGTGTCAATTTGTCTCTTTGTATGCTTGTCTATTTATCCCTCTAACTATCTTTCTATCTATCTATTTATCTATATATCTATCTGTCTACCTATATATCTATCTAATAATTTATTTATCTGCCTATTTACTTATCTATCTATTTATCTATTATATATCTATCTATCTATCTATTTATCTTTCAATCAATTAATATATCTATCTATCTTTCTGTCTGAATATCTATCTATCTATCTATCGATCTATGTGTCCATCTGTTTTTCTATCTATTTTTCAATCTATTTATCTGTCAATCTACTTATTTATATACATGTCAATCTCTTCATCTATATATGTGTCAATCTATGTGTCGACTATCTATCTATCAATCTATCTCTATTTCTTTCTATCAATCTATCTTTCTGTGTATCTATATGTCTATATACCTATCTATCTATTTTCTATCTATATATCTGTCTATTTATCATTATATCTTTTTGTATATCTATCTATCTTTCTTTCTATCTATCCTACTATCTATCTATCTATATGTCTATCTATATGTCAATCTATCAATCAATCTATCTAACTTACTATCTGACTATCTTTATGTCTCTCTATCTATCCATCCATCTATCTGCTTATCTATCTTTCTTTCAATATATTTATCTATTTTTTATCTATCTATCTATCCATCCATATATCTGCTTATCTATCTTTCTTTCAATATATTTATCTATTTTTTATCTATCTATCTATCTATCTATTTATCTTGCTATCCATCTGTCTATATAGATTTCTATCTATTTGTCTATCTATTTATAAATTTATCTATCTTATAATATTTCTATCTATCTACCTATATAATAATCTGACTATGTATCTATCTTATATCTATCTATATCTCAATATCATGTTACATCAATCTGGGACTGCCCCATCTCTAGAGGGGATTCGCCATTCTGGAAAGCCCTATTAATAGTTAGAGATCTCTTCCTCTCTAAAACGGGCTCTAAAGATTGTGCTCGAGATCTTATGGTGGCATGGGGCAATGGTGGCAAAATTGTCTCTAACGCCTACCACTATCTTGCGGATTTTTACCTGAAGAAGACGATTCCTTGGACCAGAACCATCTGGACGAAAGGCTTCATTCCTAAACATCAGTCACCCTTTGGATTGTGAGATACGGGAGATTAAGAACTAAAGACAAAGCCTTCACTTCCGCGAACCTCAACTACGAATTCTGTTCCAATTCAGAAATGTTTAAGCATTTGTTCTTCAAATGCAATTTCTCTAAATCCATTTTGGAAGACATCAAAGCTTGGACAGGAATTAACGGAAACTTCACTTCGCTTCCTGCTGTATTCAAAGAACTGAGTTCATGATATGGCAAAGACACTCCGAGGAACATAATTCGGAAAGCTTGCTTTGCAGCAATTACCTATCACATTTGGAGGGAACGAAATAGAAGAATTTACGAAAAGAAATTTCAAAGTCCATATCGGATAGTTAGGATTATCAAAGTGGAAATTTTTATTGTTTTCCAAAGAGAATGTAATAGAACGAACATGTCATAGGATGTAAAGATTTTGATATCTAAGTTTACTTATCAAAAAAAAAATATATAGCTGTCTATCTATCCATCTGCTTATCTAATTGCCTATCACTTTGTCTATCCATTGTCTATCAATCTTTCTATCAATCTATTAATCAAACTATCTATTAATCCATTTATCAATATGTCTATCAATTTGTCTATCAATTTATCTATTAACCTGTCTATCTATATATCTATCTAACTTTCTATCTCTCTATCTATCTATATATCTATTTATCTGTATATCTATCTTTCTATCTATTTGTATGTATATCTATCGATGTATCTATATATTTATCTATCTATCTATCTATCTATCTATCTGTCTGTCTATTTATCTGTCTATTTATCTACTTGTCTATCTATTTGTTTATCTATATGTCTATATATGTGTCTATCAATCTATCAATCTATCAGTCTATCTATGTATCTATCTATCTATTTGTCTATCTATCCATCTTTCTATTTATCTATATACCTATCTATATATCTATCTATTAGTTTATAAAACTATTTATCTATCTATCTACCTGTCTATGTCTATCTGTCTGTCTATCCATCTATCCTTTTTTCTAATAATATGTCTATCTATTTGTCTATCTATCTGTTTATCTATTTGTCTATCAATCTATCAATCTATTTGTCTATCTATCTTTCTCTCAATTTTTCTGTCAATCAATCCATTTATTTATTAATATATCTATCAATTTATTTATCAATATATCTATCTATCTCTCTCATACTATCAATCTATCTATCATTATGTCAATGAATCGATCAATCTATTTGTCTATCTTATTTTCTATCTATCTATCTATCTATTTATTTATTTTGTCTATAAATTTATCTTTCAATTCATCTATCAATTTGTCTGTTTAATGTCTATTTGTCTTTTTGTTGTCTGTCTATCTATCTTTCTATTTGTTTGTTTGTCTATTAGTCTATCTATCTATCTGTCTGTCTGTCTATCGATTTATTTTTCTGTCTAATTGAAACCTGCCTGACTATGTATCTAGATGGATAGCTGCCTATCTATCTATTTGTCTATCTGTATGTATATTTATCTGCCTATCTATCTATCTATTTGACTTTCTATCCAACTATCGATATGTTTGTTTATCTATCTGTCTATCTATCTATATATCTAAATGTATTTCTATCTATCTATTTATCTATTTATCTACTTTTCTATTTGTTTTTCTAACTATATTTTTAACTATTTATATTACTATCTATCTATCTATCTGTTTATCTATCTATCTATCTACCTATCGCTCTATCATTCTATTTGAATATGAATCTATCTATCTATCTATATTATCTGTATGTCTGTCTATTTGTCTAATAATCTGTCTAACTATTAGTCTATCTATATTTCTATATATTTTTCTATCTCTTTGCTTATCAATCAATCTATCAATCTATCTATCCATCTGTTTATCAATTTGTATATAAAATTATCTAACAAGATGTCTATCAATTTCTCTTTAAATCTTTTAATAATTGTGTCTATCAATCTGTCTATCAATCTATCTATTATGCTGTCTATCTATCTATTTTCTATCTATCAATCAATATATATTTCTTTATATCAATATGTCTATAAATTTGTCTATAAACTATCTATCTAGATGTTTATTTTTTTTTCTATTGTCTGTCTATCTATCTTTTTGTATGTTTATTTGACTTTCTATCTATTTATCTATCTATCAATCTATATATCTAAATTATTGTCAGTCTATATGCCTACTTGCCTAACTATCTTCCAACCTGGCTACCTACCTATCTAGCTATCAATTTGTGTGTATATCTAAATGTCTATTTGCCTGTCTACCTATATATTGTTCTTTTTATCTATCTATCTATATTTCTATCTATCTATTTGTCTATCTATCTGTCTATCTACTTCTTTATCTATTTATATATCTATCTTTGTATCTTTTTGTCTATCTTTCTGTCTATCAATCTCTCAATCTATCTATATGTATATCTACTTGTCTATCTTTTTTTATATCGATTTATCTATCTATTTATCTATATTTGTGTCAATCTATTTATCAATTAATCTATCTATGTATCTATCTGACTATCTATATTTTTATTTTTTTGTCTATCTAACTTTATATCTATCTATCTATCTTATTTTATAAATATCTATCTATCTATTTAATTATCAGTCTATCTACATATTAATACATCTATCTATCTATCTATCTACCTATCTACCTATCTAACTATTTATGTATCCGACTAACTATCTATCTATAATCTATTTGTCTAATAATATATCAATCTATCTATCTATCTATTTGTGTATCTATTTCTCTATGTTTCTATTTATCTATCTATCATACTATCTATCTATATGTCTATCGATTTGTCTATCAATATATCTAACAATTTATATATCAATCTGTTTATCAATCTATTTATCAATCTTTTTATCAATACGTCTATCAATCATTCTATCTTTCAATCATTATGTCTAACAATATGTCTATCTATCTGTCTATCTATATGTCTATTTATATGTCTATCTATCTATCTATCTATTTGTATATCTCTATGTCTTTCTATTTGTCTATATATTTATTTGGCTATTTATTTGTCCATCTATCAATCTATCTATTTGTATATCATTCTATCTATATTTATGTGTATTAATCTCTCTTTCAATTAGTCTATCAAACTATTAATCTATATATCTATTTGTCTTTCTATCAGTTTGTCTATATGTATTTTTATTTGTTTGTCTTTTTATTTATCTATCTTTCTATCTATCAATCTCTCTATTTGTCAATCTTTCTACCTACCTGATTGTCTACATTCCAACCAGGTTGCTTGTTTGTCTATATGTCTTTTTATTTGTATGCCTATCTACATGTCTCTCTATCTAACTGGTTATCTATCTTTTATCTATATATTTGTCTTTCTATATAATTATCAATTTATCTATCTATATATATATCTATCTATCTATTTATCTATCTCTTTGTCTTAATATATATCTTTATAACTATCTATCAATCATTATAACTATCTATCTGTCTATCTAGTTGTCTAACTATCTATCTATCTCTCTATATATATGTAAATCTATCAATCAATCAAACTTTATGTCTATATCTCTAAGTTTCTATCTATCTGTCTGTCTGTCTATCTATATATCTATCTATATAACTAACTAACTATCTATCTATCTATATATATCTTTCTATCTATCTGTCAATCTATCTATATAACTATCTATCCTTTTATTTCTGTAAATCTATTACTATCTATATGTCTAGCTATCTATGTATATTTTTGACTATCTATCAATATATCTATTTATCTATCTATCTATCTATTTATCTATCTATCTATCTATCTATCTATATGTCTGTCTATCTGTCTGCTTGCCTGCATGTCTTTCTATCTATATGTATATCTATCTATCTTTCGTTAGATCTATCTATCTATTTATCTATCTATCTATTTCTCTCTATTAATCTATCTCTTTATCTATCTATCTTTCTAACTATCTGTCTATCTATCTATCTATATGTTGTTTGTCTATCTTTCTGTCTTTCTTTCTATCTATCTGTCTATTTAACTTTCTTTCTTTCTATCTAACTATCTATTTATCTTTCTATCAATCTATCTCTCTATCTATCTGTCTATCTATCTATCTATCTATATATCTATATATCTATCTATCTATATTTCTTTCTATATATCGATCTATCTATTTTTCAATCTATTTAACTATCTATCTATCTATTAGTCGAATAAAATGTCTATTAAATTATTTATTTGTCTATCTATTTTTTGTATATCTATTAGTCTATAAATATGTCTATCTATATATCTTTTAATTAGTCTATCAATCTATATATCTATCAGTTTATCTATTTGTCTATCAATATCTCTATCTATTAGTCTATAATTCTATCTATCAATCTATAAATCTTCTTATCTATCTTTCATTTAGTCTATCTGTCTATTTATCTTTATATCTATCGATCAATCGAACTATCAATCTTTTAAAGTATCTATCTATCTTTCTTTCTTTCTTTCTTTCAATTTATTTGTGTGTCAATCAATCAATCTATCTGTCTATCTATTTATATAAAAATCTATCGATCTATCTCTCTATCTCTCTATCTATTTGTTAATCTATCTTTCTATCATTCTATTAACTTGTCTATCTATTTCTCTCAATATCAATCTATCTATCAATCTCTCTATCAATCTATCTATCAATCTGTCTATCTATCTATCTTTCAATTTGTCTATCAATCTGTATATTAATATGTCTATCAATAATTCTATTTAATAGTCTATCAATATTTCTATCAATGTGTCTATTAATGTGTCTGTCAAACTTTCTATCAATATGTCATTAATCTTTCTATCATTTTATTTATTAATCTATCTATCTATTTGTATATCTATCAACATATCTATCTATATGTTTATCTATCTATCAATCTTTCTATCTTTTTATCTATCTATCTATCTTTCTAGCAATCTATCTATCTATGTGTCTATAAATCTGTGTATCAACCTATCTATCTATTTATATGTTTGTCTATCTATCTATCTATCTATCTATCTATCTGTATGTTTGTCTATCTCTTTGTTTGTTTGTTTGTCTATCTATCTGCCTATATTTTGTCTATCTATCTATCTATCTTACCTCCATGCCTAATTGTCTGCCGACATAATTGCATGTCCATCTGTCTATCTATCTATCTATCTAACTATCTATCTATTTGGCCACTATTTGTGTGTCTATTTGTCTATTTGTCTATTTGTCTTTCTTTTTGTCTAACTATTTGTCTATCTATATGTCTATCGAAATATCTATCTATCAATCTATCTACCTATCTACTTGTCTATCTATCTATTTGTTATCTTTCTATCTATCTATCTATCTATCTTTATATCTAACTATCTTTCTTTCTTTCTATTGGTCTATATATATGTTTATTTTTTATCTATCTATATATCTATCTGTCTATCTATCTATCATCTGTCTATCTATGTGTCTATCTATCTATCTATCTATCTATTTATCTATGTATCTATCTAATAATCTCTCAATATATCTGTCTATCTATCTATGTATCTATCTATCTATTTATCATCTATCTTTAAATCTATTTATTTATATATCTTTCAAACATTTTATAAATCTATCTATCATTCTATTATCAATATTTTTATCAATATGTCTATCAATATGTATATCAATCTTTCTATCATTCTAACTATCAATCTGTCTATATATATATATATATATATATATATATATATATATATATATATGTCTATCTATCTAACTATCTATCTTTATATCTATCTTTTTATATATTTGTCTATCAATCAATCTATCTATCACCCTATCAATCTATCTATGTGTCTAACCAACTATGTCAAACTATTTATCTATCTTTCTGTTTGGCTGTCTAACTTTTTTTCTATTTGTCTGTCTCTTTGTTTATCTGTCTGTCTAACTACCTATTTGTTTGTATATATTTATGTTTATATGCCTGCCTACTTGATTGCTTGCCTACTTTACTACATGCCAATCTGTCAGTCTATCTATCTAATTATCTATCTATCCATCTTAATATTTGTGTGTCTATTTATCTATCAATCTATTTATCTTTCTATGTTTCTAACTATATATATCTATCTATCTATCTATTAATCAATCTATCTATCTGCCTATCTACTTGTTTATCTATCTTTTTATTATCTATCTTTCTTTCTTTATATTTGTATATCTATCTTTCTATTTATATGTCAATCTATTTTTCTATCTATCCGTCGATCAAACTATTTGTCTATCTATCTCTCAATCAATCTATCTATCTATCTATCTATCTATCTATGTGTCTATCTATATTTCTATCTATTTTTAAATATATTTATCTATCAATCTCGCTTTCTATCTATCTATCAATCTCTCTATCTATCTATGTGTGTTTCTATGTGTCTATCTATCTGTCAATCCTTCTATATGTCTATCTATATGTCAATTATCTATCTCTCTTTCTTTCTATATATCTTTCTATTAATCTATCCGTATAACTATTTGAATATCTTTCTGTCTAACTTTTTATCTATATATTTTTATTTTTATCTATCTATCTATCTATATATATATGTCTATCTAATTTTAAATCTATCGATCTAATTATATTTCTATCTTTCTATCTAATAATCTGACAATCTATCAATCTATTTATCAATCTATCTATCTCTCTATCTTTTTATATATCTAACTATATATCTATATATTTATCTATCTATCTATATATTTATCTATCTAACTATCAATCTATTTTTCTAATAGTCTATCAATTTGTTTATCTAATTTCTATCAATTTATTTATCAATTTATCAATCAATATGTCTATCAATCTATCTATCAAACTAACTATCAATCCATTTATCAATCTATCTCTTATTATGTCTATCAATCTATTTATCAATCAATCAATCAATCTGTCTATCTATCTATCTATATATATATATCTATCTATATATATGTCGCTTTATCTGTATATCATTATTTCTATCTATTTATATATCTTTCTATCTATTGGTATGTCACTCTATTTATCTATCTATCAATCTATCTGTCTATCTACCTATTTATCTATGCATCTACTTGTCTATCTATTTGCCTATCTATATATCTATCTGTCTATCTATCTATTTGTTTATCTATATATCTTTCTATTTATCTATTTACCTATCTATATATCTTTATATCTATTTATCTAACTATCTATCTATCTAATTGTCTATATTTCTAATAATATGTCTATCTATTTGACTATCTATTTATCTACCTACCTATCTATCTGTCTGTTTATCTATCTATCTATCAATCTATTTATTAATCTGTCTATCAACTTATCCTCAATCTATCTATCAATTTATCTATAAATCTTTCTATCAAAATGTCTATCAATCTCTCTATCATTATGTTTATCAATCAATCAATCAATCTATCTATCTATATATCTATCTATCTATCTTTATGTCTATAAATCTATTTATCAATCTGTTTATTAAATTGATAGTTTATATGTCTATTTGTCTTTCTTGTCTATATATGTCTTTCTATTTGTTTGTTTGTCTATCAGTCTATCTATCTATATGTCTGTTTATCAATCCCTTTGTTTGTCTGTCTATCTATCTACCTACATGACTGTCTACCTATCTGGCTGGCAGCCTATCTGCCTATTTGTTTGTCTGTCTATCTCTCTACCTATCTATCTTTCTATTTCACTTATTTGATTTGTCTATCTATCTATTTGTTTATATATCTGTGTGTGTGTGTGTGTATATATATATATATATATCTACTTAATTATTTATCTGTCTAACTATCTTTCTATCTATCTATCTATATTCTATCTATTTATCTATCTATATTACCACTTATTTATCTACCTATCTCTCAATCTTTCTATTTATCTATATATCTAAATATCTAACTAACTAACTAACTATTTGTCTATCTATCTATCTATTATCTAATAATCTCACTATCTATTTGTCTATCTATTTCTTTATCTATTTGTCTATCTATCTGTCTATTTATATGTCTATCTATTTATCTATCTATCAATCGATCTATCTATCTATTTATCTATCGATCTATCAAACTATCTATCAATATGTATTTCAATCTATCAATCATTATGCCCACTACAAAAAAATGTCAATTTATATAGTGAAATTTAGCTAGGGAATAATTCCTATCTAAATAGTGAGTAATTAGCTAGGAAATAGTATGGAATTTTTGATATAATATTGAAATAAAATTTTTCAAGGATTAGAGACGATTAGCGATGGAAATTGCTGATTCAAAATTTTTCGTCAATTTTACCGATGAAGCTTCCCTAGCTAATCTAGCGATGGATTTAGCGTCGGAATTCCCCTAGCTAATTAGAATGAGAGATTATCTGCAATGATTTTTTTTTCTAAATTTCATTGCATTGAAAAGCGAGAAATATAGTAATGGATTTAGCTAAGAAATTATCGATGGATTTCCCGAGCTGATTAGATCGTGACATAATCCGTAACTACTTTTTGTTGATTTCCCCACAATTAAATGCGGGAAATTTAGCGATGAAATTAGCGACAAATTCTCTCTAGCTAATTAGATCGAGACATTATCAATATATGAATGTTTTTTTCTCTTTAATATTTTTTTTGCAAGTGATTATACCTTAAATGACAATTTTTACAAAACATATGCATTTAGCTATAGATTTTCCCATAGCTTTTGTGCTGGGAATAATTTCCATCGCTAATCTTTAATTAATTTATTTATTTTATTTATTATTTATTTTAATTTTTTATGTAATTTTCTATATTAAAGGTATGCCATGACCTATGGATGAGCATTTCTTGAAAGACAAATTCACCTCATATATTTATTAAAATAGGATATTATAAAAAAATAATTTCAAAATTATATAAATACAAATAAAAATTTATATTAATAATGATTAAATAAAATATTTTAAACAGTATACAAATTATTTTTCTAAAATATGTACTTATGATGATTAAATATATTAATTAAAAAACATTAAATAATTAATTATATATTTATAACCTTTTGTAAGATAATTTAATTAATAAATGAACATATAAAAAAATTACTACTATTAAAAAGGTAAAATATATAATTATATGATTTAATAAAAAGATTATAAAAATATTTGAATTAATGAATAAACAAATAAATTTTTATATTATTTAAAATAAAAAAATTTATTTTAATGATTATAGTAATATTTTAAAAAATATTTACAAAAAGATTTACAAATTTAGGAAAAAAAATTTAAATTATTTTTTAAATCTAAAAGAAAGTAATTTGATATTTAAAGATAAATACATAGATGTTCTAATTACATCAAAAAAAATTTGATAATTTAAAAAATAAATATCTCATCGTGGTTATTAAAAGAACACTTCATGTGTTTTATTAGGGTTTGAAAAAGAATTATTTAAAATATTACTAATTATATTTTTTTGTCCTTAAAATACTTAAATTATTTTTACGCCAATAAACACTTTTAGAAAGTACTACCAAACTGACCCTAAGTTGATTCTAATTCATGTTTTTTTGTCCCTACTCAAATTTATAAGAATTAAACATTTGAGTAAGATCTTTGCTTTTAACTTATAATATTCTACTTTTTATTAGAATAATAAATAAAACATTTTTTATTGATCTTCTAAGCTTTAAATAATTTTTAAAATTATATAAATTATAAATTATATCAAATAATATGAAATTTTATTACTTTATAATTATTTCATATTATATCATAAAAAATAAATTGAATTCTTAAAAATTTATAACCATTATATATATATATATATATATATACCTAATACTTTATTATTATATATTATTATTTAATTTATTTATGAAATAATATCATTTATGGTTAAAAAATTATATTTCATTTTTTTTATTTAAATTATTAAATTTTTATAATTTTAGTTTACATGTATATCTTTGTCTCTTTTTTTTTTATAAAAAAAAGAGATAAATTCAATCACTTAATTCCGTGAAAAAAAATGCTAAGGAATATTCAATCTCAAACATTTTTTCAATCTTTCGAAAAGAATGAGAGGAGAAGCAAAATTGGACTATGTTAGCAACCAACAAATTTAGGATCTTCTTGTTTCCAAGTAATATTATCATTGATCTTCTCCTTCAAAATACTATATACATTTCTCTGTCCCTCTCACTTTCATTACCAATCACAAAGTTTGGTTTATATAGAATATTTGGTTTTTATTATCATTCATCCTTACTCCGTGCATTTGCAAGGCTATGACAAGTCGAAACTACTTCAACAATTGGCAGGCTAACCTTTGGAGCAGCTCCTCATGTTCATATGGGTGGCTTACTTTCATTAGGTTATGCTGGAAGAAAAGAAATGGTTGCAAATGATTACGATGATCTTCCTGACTTTGATTTTGGAACTGCTTCTGATACTTCTCTTTCTTCACGAGGAAAAATGCTAAATGTTGCGACTCGATCTGAAGAAATATTATGGTGGTGAATTTGATAATCTTGATTGTTCATTGACCAAGTCCTTGACACCATTCAAGTCAATGGGAACTTTTCAAAGTATGTCATATTATTTTTGCTTTGAAAGGTTTCCTCCGCGTGCACTACAAGAAAAATCCCATATAGCTAGGGACAATTCACTACTAAATGAGCATTTTCCGTCGCTAAACGAGATATAGCTTGGATTACCGATTGATCAGTTTCCTATCTAAAGTGCTTCTTACTATATTTAGCGACAGAAGTGTCGCTAGCTAAAAAGGTAGCGACAGAAAAATTCCTTGCTAAAAAATAAATTTCGTAGTTAAATTAGAAAGATAAACGAGATATTCCGTCACTAAACAAAAATAACGACGGATGATTCCTGAGCTAAAGTGTTGATCTATAAATTTTAGCGACGGATATAGTCTATAGCAAATAAATTTAGCGACGGAATATCCGTCGCTAAATTTAATATTTCCCTAGCTAAATTAGCTAGGGAAATTCCCTAGCTAATTTAGCAAGAAATTTTTCCCTTGCTAATTTATCAAGAGAATTTTCCATAGCCATTTTTAATTTCAAAGATAATTTCAGAATTTAAAAATTCTTAAAATTTTTTAATTAAATAATTTAATATTTTTATATCAAATTGAATAAAAATTAAAACTATAAATAATTTATAAAAAACAAAAAATAAATCATTTAAAATCTTTATGTAAATTCAATATTTTACATTATTAAAACAAAAAAATAACAAACTTTTTTATGATATTATTCATCAATGTATCTATCGATAGTACATAAAGTATAATATATCAATTCATTGACGTTGCTTTCTCTCCCTCTGATCCTCCAATCATCATTTTTATACTACGACAATGCTGTCCGAGTCACAACACATTATGTCAAGTGAAAAATCCCATCACTAATAGAAGCTTTGTATGAGGAACAATGCGGTATCATATCTATAAGAAATTTAAACAACTCAATCAAATTAACAAAAAAAGTTATGTTTTGATACATATATAATTTTGTAGTATATATGTAAATATATACAAGCTTCTCCCTCGTATATATATTACTGCAGTATATGTACATATAAACAATAGTATTATGTGTACATATAAACTAAGTACAAATAAACTTAGTATATATGTACATAAAATACTACAGTATTAAATGTATGTATATGCTGACTTTATTCGTACGTATATATCTCATTTGGTGTTGTTGCTGTTGCTCCCGCCATGGCTCTCGCCACTACTGCCATTGCCACTGTCGCTGCCAATACCACTATTGCTGTCACCACTACCGCCTCCACTACTACTGCTGCCACCACTACCATTACCGTCGCCGCCGCCGCTATCACCGCCGCTACCACTATCATTGTCACTACCACTGCCGCCGCCTCAGCTGCCACTTGCCGCAGCTACCACTGATGATAATAGCCTTTTACATACCTATAATAGGCTAAAATTCTACCTAATATTTATGGTGAAACACAAACATATTCACAGATATATAAAAATAGTTATTATAGACATGAACAAACAAAAATTACTGTTGAATGTCATACATGTTCAACAAAAATTTTAAAAAATAATTTAATATTTTAAAATTAAATTTAATAAAAATAGAAATTATAAATGAAAATTTTAAATTAAAAAAAAATCATTCAATAATTTATTCTTATACAATATTTTAAATAACTAAAACAAAAAAATAATAAATTATATTACATCTTATTAATCAATGTATCTACCGACTGTGCATAAAGTATAATTTATCAATGCATTGATGTTGCTTTCTCTCCCACTGCTCCTCCGATCACCAACTTTCAGCTATGAAAATGCTGTTCGAGTCATTGTGCTTCATGATTATTGAAAAATGTCTTTGCTTATATATGCTTCGTATAGGAATTAATGTGGTACCATATTTGTACAAAAGTTAAACCACCAAATCAAATCAAAATAAATAAATAAAACTATGTTTTGATAAATATATATTGCTGCAATAAATATGTACATATATTCTAGCATTTCACTTGTACATATATTACTATAATATATGTACACATAAACTATAGTATTATATATACGTATATACTAACTATATATGAATGTATAAACCGCATTTGTTGCCGTTGCTGCTACTCTCACTACTGCTGCCACTCCTATAGCAGCGGCTGCGGCAGCAGCCGCTGCCAATACCACTGCCACTACTTCTTTTGCCACTACTGTTGCTGCCACTACTGGTGCTGCCACTACTACTGCCACCATTGCTAACATAGCTACCAATGTTGCTGCTGCTGCCCATGCCACCACCACTGCTGCAATTACAGCCGCCACTTTAGCTGATGCTGCTGCTGCCACTGCTGCCGCTTCTGCCACTGATGCCATAGCTGCCGCTACGGCCGCTGATGTCAGATTTGCCTATACTGCTGTTGCTGCCACTACAACTGCCATTGTCACGTTTGCTGCTGCCGCTACTGCTTCCGCTACCACCACAGCCGCTTCTACTACCGCCACTACCGATGCCGTTGCTGCTGAATATAGACTTTTACATACCTATAATAGGCTAAAACTCTACCCAAAAAATATAGAAAAAAAACATATTCATAGATATATAAAAACAAATATTATAGGCGTGAACAAACACTAATTAAAGTTGATTATCATATCGCTTCAACAAAATCCAAAAGGTGTCCAGCAATTATGTTTAGAGATAAAGAGAGTGCAAAAATAAAATATTTTTAGAAAAATAAAGATAAGATAAGCTAGCCCTCTTTTTGATAAAGATGAAATCGGTAAATATGGGACTTATGCATTGGAAGGACCGTGGTAATCTCTGAATGCTTTGAATCAAAATTTTTTTTCTCTCACATAATGTGTCCTGCAATGATTCATAATTTGATTTATTGGAAAAGGAAAGAACAAAACTAGAATAAAAAAAACTTGAAACCTGCAAAAAAATATCATAATTATTTGTTACATAGACAAAAATAAATAATAGTTCAGAGAAAATTTTATACTCAATCATCCTTTTAATTTGTAGGGAATGCTAGTCTCTCCTATGAGAATTCAAAGCTGGATCTCTGAATGCTCTCTGATGCACTAATGCCGCTAATTGTAACTCCATATACGACATATGCTACTACATTGCTTTTTTAATTGCTTTAATTTCTTGCATTTCTTCCATCAAATTAGTTATCTGCTCATCATACTTTTTCATTTTGGTCTCCATATCTATAATACCTTCATTTCTTTCAATAATTGTTGTTTGATCACCTCATTCACCATTGCTGAGACAGATGAATTAGAAGCATGAATGCTACAAAAATATGTCACTTCCTTAGAGCCAATTCAGTACACTCGCTCCTTCTTTTTACCATCACATGACCTTCATAATTCCGCGTCACATCTCTATTCTTTGTATTGACATTATCATCAAAATAATAAGAACAAAATGATGATATTTCTTCTATTAAATATGCATTACAAATTGAACCTTCAACTTTTGCATTGTTTCTAACATTCAATTTCAACTTACCAAGATACCTACAACCACAATGTTAGGTTTCAATTTGATTAAATTATAATATTACTTAGAGTACGAAATAAAAAAACACAACAAATTATATGTATTTACCTCTCAAAAGGATACATCAACCTGAATTGCACTGACCCTGCAATCCTTGCCTCATATGCCAAATGGATCAGAAAATGCTCCATTGAGTCAAAAAAACTTGGTGGGAATATCTATTCAAACTTTCAAATAATAAGTGGAATATCATTCTCCAGCCTCACCATGTCATCTATTTTGATTGTGGTTGCAGTTAGCTATTTGAAAAACAAACTTAGTTCTGTAAGGACCTTCCAAACACTTAGTGGAAGTAATTCACAAAATGCAATTGGTATTAATCTCTGCATAAATACATGACAGTCATGACTTTTCATTCCAAATAACTTAAGATTATTCATATCCATTCATCTACCCATATTGGACACATCCATCAAAAAATTTCAAAATTTTAGCCCATTCACACAATATCTATCTTGCCTTCTTATCAAGTGGGTAGCAAGCTTTAGAGAATATTTCTATTTCCTCATTTAGTTTCAATTCAAGATGCTGATAGTAATCATTCAGTTCTTTTCTTGATTTTAAAGTGTGTTTTGTCTTTCCGTCTACATTAAAGATTGTGTTAAAAACATTGTCAAAAATATTTTTTTCAATATGCAAAAAATCTAAGTTATGACGAATTAAATTGGACTGCCAATAGGGCAAGTCCCAAAATATACTACATTTCTTCCAGCCAAATAATTTGCCTATTGGTCCATTACTTCCAGTAGCATCCTTTTCAGTTACCTTCTTCAAACCCAAACTATGAATCTTTGTAATAATTTCATCTCCTGAATGAACATCTGGTGCAACTTTCTTCATAGTTTTATTTTTTTGAAATGTAGTTCTATTTCTTTGAAATGGATGATTCATAGGTAGAAACTTACAATGGTTATTAAAACATGACTGTTTACCACTAAATTTGAGGGTAAATGCAATAGAATTTGTCATGCAATACGGGCATGTGAATCCTCTTGTAGTACTCCAGTCAGACAACATTGAATATGTAGGAAAGTCACTTACCGTCCACATAAGGGCTGCACGCATAATGAAATTTTGATTCTTTGAGATATTATATGTATTCATGCCAATATCCCATAAATGATTTAACTCTACAATAAAAGGCTGTAAGAAAACATCCAGCATGTCACATTTCGACTTTCTGCTGCAAAATCTTGATATATATAATTAAATGCTTCCAAGTAGGTGAATCTGATGGATGACGTATTACCCCTTCTTCAACCTCATGCTCAGAATGCCACATCATATCATTTGCTATAGCATTTGATGCAAACAGTCTCTGTAATCGAGGAATTAATGGAAAATAATACATCTTCTTAAAGATAACCTTCAATTTTTTTTGTGTTTCTACAGCACGATGTGCCTTCCTAAATCGAGGATGGCCACAAAAGTTACAACTAATAAAATCACTATCACCGCCCCATTATAACATGTATCCATTTAAATAATAATCAATTTTTTCCACTAGTAGACCCATTCCTCATAGTAACTTCTTCATGTTGTAAAATTTGTTAGTGATCAATTTATTATCTGGAACAATCTCCTTCATCAATTCTGTCACCTGACCAAATAATTTCTCAGATATATGATTTTCTGACTTAATGCTCATTTGTCGACCCACAAGTGACAATTGCGAATGTTTTTTACAACCAGGCCACAACTCTTTATCTGCAGCTTTAAGCATTTCATAAAATTTCTGAGCTTCAGGAATAGGTAGTTCATCCATGTAATCCATATTGAAGTCAGGACCAGCAGCTTCCATGATCATTCTATGGTATATGTTTGATGATTCTTCACCATAAGAAAATGATTCAATATCATCATTTTGGTCAATATTCAGAGCCTTTGTACTTTCCCCGTGATAAATCCAAACAAAATAATTTGGCACAAAGTCATATTTTGCCAAATGATATATTATAGTATTTGCATCACAAAAATGGATATTCTGACAGTTTCGATGATTACATGGATACATAAAATTTTCTCCATCCTTCAATCTCGATTGACTACATGCAAAATTGATGAAAGTTTCAAGCCCAATCAAAAAATCTTTATTCAAAAATCCATTAATAACCCTTTTGTATATCCACTGACGATCTGAGCTCATTTTTCCCTGTTTTATTTACATAAAATAATGCTTAATCTTTAATATAAATAAAACTTTCTATTACTTCAAAATATACAAAGAATAAAATAAAATTAGTTACAGATGAATATATAAAATTTAAATATCATGAATATAGAGGCAAGCAGTTTTCACAATCTACATTAATAGATAACGTAATTTTTAGTACGATAAAGATTAAAATATATCACAGTTATACTAGATAAAGGGTGCAAAGTACAATAATGCACAAGAAATGAAAGCAAAAAAATACAGTTAATGTTTGATGGAGGAGAGGGAGAAAGAGAGAGAGAGATAAGGTGGGGAGAGAGATGTGTAGAGAAATTGAGAGATGGGGGGAGAGAGAGAGAGAGGGAGAGAAAAGGAGGGAGAGAGAGTGGGAGAGAAAAGGTCAGATGGAGATGGGGGAGAGAGGGAAAGAGAGAGAGGTAGAGAGAGAGGAAGAGAGGGGGGGTGGAGAGAAAGCAAACAAGCAAGAAAGAAGAACCAGAAAAAAAATAACACGAGAGAGAGTGTGACACATAAAGAAAAAGAGGATGAGAAAGACAGAAAGAATTATAGAGGGAGAGAGACACATAGAGAGTGGTGTTAGAATGAAGAATTATATAAAAGAAAATATAAGTTCTTCAATACAAACCTATTAAATATTATATTTTTTTATACATAAGTTCATATTTGAGCCTGAGACCCAAGGGCTAGTATTAGTAAGAGTACAACCCTTATTTGTATTATATCATATATGAGCCTGATCAACAGACACTCTCATGCTATGTGCTTACATAATGTTGATATTATATGTTTAGCCATTTTATTTCAAGTTGGTGCAACAAAATAGTATTATCCCATATATAATTATATGTTAGGATACATATAGTAAATGTAGTTATAAATAGTTACATTTAGTTTAACATATAATTATATATAGATATATGCATACAAGTAGTTATAAGTAAATATAAATAAATGTATACAAAGTTATAAACAATTATATAGATTTACATATAAGTATACATATATGTTTACATAATTAAAAATAAAGTTATATTTATATAGAGTTTTTATAGTTATACAAATATTTATATATAGTCATGCACATTTAGTTAAACATTATGTTGTATGTTTTTATACATATAATTATAAATATAGTTACATGTGGTTATACATATAGTTACATGTATAGTTAAACTTATATTTATAAATGTACGTATATATATTTTTTCATATAATTTCATATATTTATACATATAGTTATATATAGGTATGGAAATGCTAAAATGCATTTTTTTATACTAATATATAAAAATGTATATTAAATACATGTTGTTAATTATATATTTAAATATAGTTATGTATAAAGTTTTTATAGTTATACATATAGTAAGATAGAATTATTTATAGTGATATGTTATTATACATATAGTATATATAGATATTAATATTTTTATATATTTAAACATATAGTTATATAAAACTATATTCATACAAATAGTCATTCACAAATATATAAAGTTATCAATAAATATATAGATTTACATATATGTATAAATAGTTATAAATATAGTTATATTTAATGTTTTAGAGTGTTATATAATTATACAAATATTTATATATAGTTATACAAATATTTATACATAGTTATAGACATATAGTTAAATATTATATTGTATGTTATTATACATGTAATTATAAATATAGTTAAATGTGGGTATACTTATAGTTACACAAATACTTATAATTCTAAACACTTAAAATAATCAAATCCTACTTGGGTTATAATGATACAGATTTTTGGATCCAAGATTTCTAAAAAGTTACTAGTTGGATGGTTGGTGGCATCATTAAATAGGTGTAAGCCTTGGGATTTAACCTACCATTTTTCTTTGAATAAGTATATTTTGGTAAACTCTATGAGAATGATAATTTGATTTTTGATTTCTGAAAATATTATTTTAGATTTAAAATTTTTAAAAACTTATGTGAGATAAACAAAGCTGATGCATTTCGGTGCAACAAAAGTGGATAAAAGTTATAATATTATATGAAAAAATGTTAAGGGAAACCAACATAAAAATAATTATATTTTTTTACAATTTTTAATTTTAATATAGCATTTGGGGATCCAAATCCAAAATATTTATGATTTGGGTCTTCCAAATTTCTATACTGATCATTACCTTCCTTTTTTCATACGGAATGCATATACTCAAGTATGCATATGAGTTTATGTAGAAACTCATTATTTAGTAAACAAAAACATATGCATATGGAGTTCATTAAGACTTTGTATGCATAAACATATGCATTAATTCGTTTTTGCATACCGAGTAAGCTGAAAAAAGTTTATGCATAATGTTTTTTTTAATTATATTGGGATAATTATGAGTATCCGAATATAGGTACTAAAATATAACCCAAATCATAGATATTTTTTTTTGGATTCCATAAAATAATTATCCTTTATATATACATATATATTAAAAATGAAAATATTAAGTATTATTATTATTATTACTGTTATGGAGGAATTCCTTTTTTTTTGCAAAGTTGGATAAAAGTTAGTGCTATTTTTTGATGCAACAAATTATAAAGAATAGTACTTTCATTGTCAATAAAATCATATTTAATAAAATTTTAAAATTGAACTAATTTAAGAAAATACTTCTCAGTGTAATATTCCTACCTTTTAGTGGTATCAATGCATAATATTAAATTGTTTTTGTTATTTTGTTTTGTAATTTAAGAGATGCAAGCCTAATATTTTTTTCTATTTGAAGATTAGAATGATTAGGATTTCTTGTAATGCATGTAATTGCTACTTAAGAGCTATAAGGCTACTCTAATTTTTTCATCATCTTAAACTTTTTCTCCTTCTCTTACCGCTTCTTCTTCATCTTTTTCTACTTCTTTTTCTTGTACTGCTACTACCAAAAATGAGTATCTACTTTCAAATGAGAATGCTCATTTATAGATGAGATAATATTTCTCTATGCTTTATCTTTAACATGGTCTATAGTATATGCCATTATACTTTCTCATTAATCAAAGATAAAAATATAGATTATAGTTCAATTGAGAAATCTTACTAATAGATGAGTATCTAATTGAAAATAAAGTATAAAGGGTAAATTAATTACCAATTGTGCAAGATTAATAATAGATGAGTATCAACTTGCAACATATAGGAATCCATTTGTTAGAGCATATGTTTGAGTGGTTGATTTGCCATTGTTGATGACTTCCTTGATTTGATAGAGCATAGTGATATATGTATCTCATACCTCAACCATGATACAACATCAATATACATTTTTTTACAAGGTAAATGGTCTTGAGGTTGGTAATATATGTTCTATAAATCATCACTATTGGAGAAACTAAGGTCTTGAAACACTAACTATGGTTTTCTTTATTAATAATATTTTTTCTATGACATGATTAATCAATCAACATGTTTGGTTACCTAACAACAACAAATCATTAGATCAAGCAAAGACATGAATATTCAATTGATATGCTTTCCAATCTCAAAAGATTATCAAAAGATAACCATCAATGGGTTTCAAACCAATTTGAAAAATATTATAGCTCAAATATAAAACCAGTTAATTAAATATAATAATTTTGAATTAAATCACAAAATTATTTTTCATTTTCCCAAACTATACATAATAGAGTTGAATTAATAAATAGAATATATATATATATATATGTGTGTGTGTGTGTGTGTGTGTGTGTGTGTGTGTGTATTATTTTTATTACACACACACACACACATACACACTGAGAGAATTATGAATAGATTAACCAAAATGGCTTTTCTGGATTTTTTAAAAATGATGTTAAATGCATAGCACATAGTAATTTTAATAATGCAAAAATTATTAAACACATATACACACTTCCATAAAATAAATGAACACAACAAAAAACTTACACTATCAAAAAATACACTGCTAAAAAACTTACTATAAATAACATAGATTATGATAATACACACACTCTCATTTTATCATTCATATAATAGCAAAATAAAGATTTAGATTATTTGTTTTTGAATAATTATTCTAAAAAATTTATTTTTTAGAATAATAAATCAAGAACATATGTATTTTTTTTAGTGCTCCTCACTCAAGAACACCCGTGAACAAAAACATTAGCAATGGGCCATGAATAATTGAAGTTCTAAATAGAAATATTTATAACCATAAAAAAAAGATACCAGCAAACTTTAGCATCAAATCACCCAAACCATGATAAAGAAGTTCACCCACTTAATACAAACATGCCCAAACAATGCATAACAATTTTTTCATTTCACATATATTGTAATAAAAAAATTATAAATATAATTATGTTTAAATAGTTTATGTATACTTTTTTATAGTCATATATATATAGTTATGTTTAAACACACCTATTTAAAGAAAACTTATATTTATGTATACTATTTTTGTATACAGTATGTAGTTATTTATATTGAAAATTTTTTTAATTCGGCATACCTACTATGCACCATCAAAATCAACACAATGACAATGCATTATATCACAAATGCATGAAGTATGTATATGATTAAGTATATATATACAATCCAAAAACACCACGGTGAATAAAGGAGAATAATTTCGGAAACATTAAAAACTTAAGCTTAATCAAGTTAATCGATGAAGAATAAATGTATACAACATACCCCAAATCAAATAAAAATTAAAACTTAAACCTTGAAATCGAATATATGTTGAAGCATCAGTGTAGAGGGATGGATGGCCTTCTGTAGAGGTTCGCCTCACTTAAGCATCGATGTCGAAGAAGATAATTGGTGTCGAAAAAGATAATCGGTGTCGAAGAAGATAATCAAATTTTTTATATTTTTTATTCTTATAACATTAAATACATAATATATATATATATATAATCAAAAAGACTAATTAATTGTATTCACTATAACAAATTTTTCGAACAAAATTAATGTGCATGTTGTAAGGTACAAATGAAAAATAAACACCTTAAAATTGTTTATTATAATATTAATATAAACAATAAATATATAAACAAAAAAATATGATTAGCCTTATAAAAAAAATCAAATAGGTACAAAATTAACAAACTTCATATAATAAGACATAAATGAAAAGATGATTTGCCTTCTAGTCACTCGCCTAAGAATTATAAAATACTATTAATGTTAAAAAAAATATAAAAATTTATATTTTATCGTTTATCATTTTAAAGTCATATTTAATATTTTAATAAAAAATTAATGTTAAAAGCTAATAGTCAAAATATTACTCAATTATTTAATCTGTATATATTTTATTAAGAACAAACATCTATGTATTTATTTATAAATATTAATTTATTTTCTTTTAACTTTATTAAAAAAATTATATTTATATTATATTTCAAGATTTTCAAATATTGTATTATTTATTTATTTAAAAGGTTTCTATCATAATAAAATTTTTTTACTTAAAATAATATTAATTTTTACTAGTTTATTCGTCAATTCAGATGATTTATAAAATATTTTCTATTTTATTATACAATGAATTAATTTATATGTATATTAATATAAATTTTAATATATGTTAATTTAATTTTTAAAATAAAGAAAACAATTATTATATTTATTGAATTTAATATTTAATGTTACTTTAATAAAAATTTTTAAGTTTCTTACTTTAAAATTTTAGAAAATTTTTTTGTATAATTTTATAAAAAATTAATACATCATAAAAATAGTTAATTTAGTCCTTATTAATATATATAATTGTTTTTTGTATTTGGATATTTTTTAAAATTATTTATTTATTATATAATTTTTTGATAATTTTACGAGAAGAATGTATGTTTTAAGGATTGCTCATCTATAGACCATTAACATAAATTTAATAAACAAATTTAAATAAAATATTAAAACTAATAAAAAATAAAAAAATTTAGATAAATAAATATTGGTTAGGGAAATGCCATTGCTAAATCCGTAGCTAAATTATGAATTTTATAAGGTATGGAAAATTCGTCGCTATATTACATATTTTACTAGCTCGAGAAAATTTGTCGCTAAATCCTAGATTTTATTAGCATGAGAAATTCCATCAGTAAATCTGTCGCTAAATCCATCGTTAAATCATGGATTCTATTAGCAAGGAAAATTCAGTTTCTAAATCAATCACTAAATCATAGATTCAATTAGCAAGGGAAATTTTGTCGTTAAATCTGTTGTTAAATCGTGGATTTTATTAGCAAAAGATATTCTATCGCTAAATCCGTCGCTAAATAATGGATTTGATTAGCAAGGAAACTTTTGTTGCTAAATCCGTCGCAAAATCATCGATTTTATTACCAAGGGAAATTCCGTCGCTAAATAATGGATTTTATTAGGAGAAAAAATTATATCGCTAAATCCGTCGCTAAATGATAAATATTATTAGCGAAGGAAAATCCCTTGCTAAATCTGTCGCTAAATAATGACTTGTATTAGCGAGGGAAAATCCCTCGCTAAATCCGTCGCTAAATAATGACTTGTATTAGTAGGGAAAATCCCTTGCTAAATCAATTGCTAAATAATGGCTAGTATTAGCTAGGGATATTCCTTCGCTAATCTATCTATAAATTCCATGCTTTTGTTGAGCAGAATTTACGAAAATTTTCCATCACTAATCTAGTGTTAATTTTATCGCTAAAAACCCCGCTTTTCTTGAACGGATTTTACGAAAATCTTGTGTCGCTAATCCATCGGTAAATCCCATGCTTTTTTTTATAAAATTTATGAAAAATTATCCGTCACTAATGCGTTGCTATTTTTTTTTAAATATTAATCCCTTGCTATTTGCTAGCTAATCCATTACAATTTAGCTAGGGATTGATCCTTAGAAAAAATTACTTAGGTAAAATGAATTTTTATTGTAGTGATTCTATCTATTTGTCCATCTACATATTTATATATCTATCTATCTATCTATCTATTTATGTATCAACATGTCTATATATTTATTATCTATCTATCAATCTATCTTTCAAACTATCTATATATCTATATATCTGTCTATATATCAGTCTATCTATCTATCTAATAGTATATCTATCTCTATATTTATATATCTAACTATCTATCTGTCTATCTATTTGTTTATATGACTATTTATTTGAATGCTTATAAGTCAATCTGTCTATCTATCTGTATGTCTATCTGTATGTCTATCAGTCTGTCAATCTATCTACATATGTATCTGTCAGTCTATTTGTCTAACTATCTATCAGTATATCTATCTGTCTATTTATCTATCTATCTTTCTATATATCATTTTTTATATTTGACTATCAATTTGTATATATATATGTCTATCTATATGTTTATCTATCTATATATCTATCTATATATATAAATGTCTATCTATCTATTTATCTATCTATTTGTCTATCTATATGTATATCTATTTCTTTATATATATGTCTATCTATATATGTATGTATCTATCTATCTGTCTATTGTCTGTCTATCAATCTATTTGTTTGTGTATCCATCCATCTATATGTCTATCTATCTGTCTATCTATTTGTTTATCAATCTATCAATCTATTGATTTATCTATCTATCTATCTATTTGTATATCTATTTGTCTATCTATTTATTTATCTGTCAATCAATCTTTCTGTCTATATAAATATTTGTATATCTATCTTTTGTCTATCTACCTATCAATCTGTCTGTCTATCTTACTATCCATTTGTGTTTCTTTAGATTTTTCTATCTATCTATATGTCTATATATTTTTTTAATTGTCTATATATCTTTCTTTCTATCTGTCTGTCTATCTATTTGTCTTTTTGTTTGTATATCTATCTATCTATATGTCTATCAATATGTCTGTGTATCTATTAATTTATTCGTCTATTTATCTTTCATTTTATGTGTCTGTCTATTTGTCTATCTATCTGTCTATATTTATCTTGTCTATCTATTTGTCTATTTATCAATCATTCTATCTATCTATCTATCAATCTATCTTTCTGTTTATATATCAAATTATCTATATATCTATTGGTCTATTTTTATGTCTATCTTTCTCTCTATCTCTCTATCTATCAGTTTATTTTTATATCTATCTTTCTATGTATCTTTATGTCTATCTATCTATCTATCTATCAATTTAATATCTACCTACCTACCTATCTATCTATCTAATTAAATGACTATCTATATGTATATATTTTTATATATAAATATGTCTAACAATCTATCTACCAATTTGTCTATCAATCTGTGTATCAATTTGGCTAATAAATTGGCAATAAATCTATCTCTCAATCTATCTCTCAATCTATCTTTCAATCTAATTATCAATCTAACTATCTATTTGACTATCTAATTTTTAATCTATTTATATATTTGCCTATCAATTTGGCAATCTATGTTTCTATATATATATATATATATTCTCACTATCTATCTATCTATCTTTCTAACAATCTTTTTATCTATCTGTCTATCTATCTATATATTTATCTATCTATCTGTCTATTTGTCTATTTTCAGTCTATATATCAGTATATTTATCTGTCTATCTATCTATTTATCTTTCTATATATCTATATGTCTATCTATATGACTATATATCTGTCTATCAATTATATTATCTATCTATTTATTTTTCAATCTATCTCTCAATCTATCTATCTATTGGTCTTTCAATCAGTCTTACATTCTACCTGTCAATCTATGTATCAATATGTCTATCAAGCTGTCAATCAATCTGTCTATCAATCTATCTATAAATCTGTCTATTATTATGTTTATTAATCTATCTATCGATATGTCTATGTTTATGGCTATTTATCTATATATCTATCTTTCTATCTATCTATCTACCTACCTACCTATCTATCTATCTGTATGTCGATCTATCTGTCTGTCTATCTGTTTATTTGTTTATCTAATTATCTATCTATCTATCTATCTATTATATACGTATCTATTTATCTAGCTATCTATATTTTAATATTACTATCTGTCTATTTGTCTATATGAGTATCTATATGTCAATCAATCTATCTATCTATCTATCGAAATATATACCGATCTATCTATCTATCTATATTTCCATATTACTATCTATCTATCTATCTATCTATTTATCTATTGATCTATCTATCTATCTATATGTTTATCTATGTGTCAATCTATCTATCTGTCTGTCTGTCAATCTATCTTTCAATATATCTTTCTATCTATCTGTCTATCTATATGTTTATCTATCTATCTATCTATCTATCTATTTTTCTATCTTTTTATCTTTCTATCTTTCTATCTTTTTGCCTATCTATTTTTCTATCCATTTATCTATCAATATATTTATTTTCTATCTATCTATCTATCTATCTATTCATCTTAATATCTATCTATCTATCTAATTATTTATAAATATATCAATCTATCTATCTTTCAATATATTTACTAAACTATATATTAATTTGTGTATCAATCGAGCTATCAAACAATATATCAATCTATCTATCAATCTAACTTTCAAAAAGATTATCAATCTGACTATCGATCTATCTATTTATCTATTAATCTTTTTATATATTTATTTCCATATTTGTATATTAATCTGTCTATCTATCTATCTATCTATTTTTCTATCTATTTATGTATCTATGAATCTATCGATCTGTCTATCTATCTATCTTTCTATCTATATGTCTATCTATCTTTCTATCTATATGTCTATCTATCTTTCTATTTATCTTTCTATCTATATATTTATTTATCAATTAGTATATCTTTCTGCCTATTTATATGTCTATATATCAGAATATTTTTTTATCTATCTATATCTCTATCTATCTGTCAATCTATATGTATCAATCTATTTTTCAACATATCTATCTAATAATATATCTATATATCTGTCTATCTATCTGTCTATCTATATTTTAATCAATTTATCTATGTATCTATCTATCTATCTGTCATGTAATCTGACTTTAAATCTATCTATCATTTTCACTAACAATTTGTCTTTCAATCTTTCTTTAAATATATATATCAACCAATCTTTTAATCTATCTATTATAATGTCTATTAATCTGTCTATCTATATGTCTTTTATTCTGTCAATATTTCTATCTATTTATCTATCTATCTCTCTATCTATTTATCTACTTATATATATATATATATATCTATCTATCTATCTATCTATCTCTCTATCTATATGTGTATATATCTATCTATCTATTTGTCTATATATCTATTGATATATCAATTTATCTATCTATCTTTTTGTCTAACTATCTATTTATCTCTATATCTATCTATTTATCTATCTATCTATCTATCTATATATCTATCAATTTTTTTACCTGTCTCTATCTATTTATCTATGTATCTATCTATTTATCTTTCTATATATCTAAATGTCAATCAATCAAGTATCTCTCTATTTATCTATCTATCTATCAATTTATATATATATATATATCTATCTATCTATGTGTCTATCTATCTAACTATATGTCTATCGATTTGTCTATTTATATATCTATCTATCTATTTGTCTATATATTTGTTTATAACTATCTATCTATATAGTTGTCTATCTATCTTTCTATATATTTGTCTATCTATCTATCTATCTGTATATCTATCTTTCTATCTATATATCAATCAATCAATATGTCTGTCTATCTATCTATCTATCTTATCTTTGTATGTATGTATCTATCTTTCTATATGTTTGTCTGTCTATATATCTATCTATCATTATGTCTATCAATCTGTCTATCAAATAGTCTATAAATCTTTCTATCAATTTGTCGATCAATTTGTCAATAAATTTGTATATCATTCTAAATATAAATCTATCTATCTATCTATTTGTCTATCAATCTTTCTATATATCTATCTACCTATCTATCTATCTATATATCTATCTGCCTATCTATCTATTTATCTTTGTGTCAATCTATCTATCTATGTTTATATCTATTTATATATCTATCTGTCTAAAAATCTCTCTATCTATCTGTCTATAAATCTGGCTATTTATCTCTCTATCTATATACCTTTCTAAATGTCTATCTATCTTTCTAATCTTTATATCTATCTATTTATCTATCTATCAATCTATCAATCTATCAATTAATCTACATATCTGTATATCTATAATATATCTATCTATCTTTATATCATAATATTTATATGTTTATCAATCAATCAATCTATCTATCTATCTAGCTATCTATCTAGCTCTATACCTACCTATCTATCTATCTATCTATTTGTCTTTCTAATTATTTATTTATATATCACTCTATTTGTCTTTCTAAATATCTATCTGCCTCTCTATCAATCTATTAGTCTTTTAGTTTATCAATCTATTAGTCTATCAATCAATCTGACTATCAATCAATCTATCGGTCTATTTGTATATCTATGTATCTATCTATAAGTTTATCTATATATTTGCCTATTTGTTTATCCTGCTATCTATGTATTTTATGTCAAAATGTTATATGTCAATTCTATATATCTATTTAACTATCTAACTATTATATTTATCAATTAATTTTTATATTTTCTATCTATTTTTCTATCTCTCAAACTATCTAACTGTCTTTCTATTTATCAGCCTATTTGTCAATCTATATATATATATATATCTATCACTCATTCTATCTGTTTACATTTATATTTGTCAGTTTATCTAAATGTCAATCTAACAAATAGGAAATCAAGTTATTATCAATAATTGGTATTGGAGGTTTAGGTTGTGCATTATGATGCACCATTGGGCGAAGTTACTATTGATGATAATAATGAATTTAATAAATAGTAAAAATTTTGTGGACAATATCAGCATGTTAAAAGAGGTGTTCTCAAATCTCATACACAGTGTTTTGCAAAAATTGTCTAGAAGAATTTATATTTTGTAGGCAGTAATAACTGCATTTGAAGGAAAATTGAAAATAAAAAAAAATCTATAGAACAAAATTTGGATTTTTGAAAATATAGATGGAGGATTATATATACTAGAAAAATCTATATCAACCACTTCTGAGGAAAGATGAAAGATTCTATGAAGAAAGAAGAGCACATACTAACACTTGAATTCATCTGAAATATGATATCTTACAAACTTACTTTCAATATAAAAAATGAGAAGAGCATAGTCAGGCTTACGATGGCTCTTGCTAGTATATACGAAAAATTAATTGATGCTAAAAAAGTGCACATGATGAGGTGTTTTTTCAATCTGAAGTTGACAGAAAGCACATCAGTGACCCAACAACTCAATAAAGTCAACACAATCACAACCCAATTAAGTTTGTTTGGTATTGATGTCAATGATGAAGTATGTGCATTGATATTTCTGTGTTCTCTATCAAAAATTATCATATTACAATTATAGTTGCTCATAGTTCATCAAGAACTAATAAATTGAAATTTGATGATGTTCAATATCTAATTCTTAGCAAAGATATTCAAAAGAGATAGACAAGTGAAACATCAACCTCTTTAGAATTATATACAAAGTTAATTGAAAGATATTCAACCAAGAGAAAATGTCAAAGCAAATCAAAAACAAGAGATCTAAACCTAAGAATCATTGTAATTATAATAGCTCAAAGACCATTAAGTATTGAAAATATAGAGAGACAAGACACTACAAAAATCAATGCAAGTGTTAGTTATTTTATAGCATGGTAAAATGTATCACAAGTATATGAGTTTAACAAGTAATAAAGTTAACTCTATGAATCTGGATTATCATTTCATAGATATTGATTATTTGGATTAATTATTAAAGTTTCTTCATTATCTCAGCTTATAATAAGTAAATAGTTTCTAGTGTTTACTCAAATAAACAATTTTATGGTTAGCTTACAATAAGTAAACAGTATCAAATCCATGGGTATACAATTTCTGAGTTAATGGCTATAGAGGTGATAATATATGTGAGAGCTACTCATCCATATAGGTTGAACTTCTCAAACGTATCAAAATGTCATCGGCATCCAATCAAGTAGGAAATAATGTATGTCATATGAGCAAGATATCTTATATATTTTAATATAGTATGAATTATATTGATAGTCAATGCTAGGGTATTTATAAGGGAGCCTATGTGGCATTTAATTAAACATAGTAATTAAAATATAGTCAAATATATACATGTATTTAAATGTCTTGTAAATTAGTATCAGTATACATAAAGCCTATTACATTTTTATTTGAACTAATTGAAAACTGATCAATAAATATTTACAGATATTTATTTGACATTAACATATATTAATGTGACTATACTTTAAATTTACAGATATTAAAGACATTCTTATATTTTTATAAGAGTGCGTGGTTTTCCCTATACATAAAGTCATGTATAAAATATAGTTTACAAATATTAATTTAATTATACTTATTAGGTAGGCAAGGCATTATGGAATAATAGATATTTTCATAATGCAAATTTATTAGACGTGTATTTCATAATGATGACTTACAAATTTCAAATATACATTATTAAAATCCTATCATAAAGTCAATATATCTTTATTTGTGTAAAATATGTATATAATGTTATATGTATAATAGTAATTATATCTGAAATACACGACATGTATATTGAATGTATCATATATAAAATTATGATATTTATATATGTTATTATATTTATATATAGTTATGTTTATGTCAACTATTTTTATAGTTATAAATATAATATAATATATTTATATATTTATGTGTTTTATACACCTGCCCAACACAAAACACCCATTTTGTGTTAAATACGATTAAATTTATATAAGCAATCCAATTATAATTAAATTAACAGAATATGTATTCAAAAAAAAGTATAACTAAATTAACAGAATATGTATTAAAAAAAAGTATAATTAAATTAAGTTTATATTATCATACCTACTGGCCAACACAACAAAAATGCTTTAGGTATGTATCACAATGAGTATTATTAAATTAATGTATACGATTAAAGAAAAAGAATTTCAGAAAAAAAATTAATAGCCTTAATACGCGTTAAGATAATCGATGAAGAATTAGGGTAGAAAACATAAATCAAATCAATAACAAATTATCACTTAATTTGAATATGTTTATGTTGGGTCGGTGTCGAGAGAAGAATGGAGGACTATGGAGTAATTGTGTCACTTATTCTTCAAAAATGTCGGGAGAAAGATGGAGGACTTAGTCTCGACAAAATAAACATTAAATAATAAATTATATATATTTCCAAAATATTTATATTTATAATTATAAAAACATAAAATAAAAAATATAATATAATATATATATATTATACAAAAAGACTCATTTATTTTCTTTACTATCAAAATTTTTTCAACTAAATTAATGTGCGTCTAGAAAGGTACAAATAAAAAATATACACCTTACAATTTTTTATTATAATATTAATTAAACAATAAATATATAAACAATTTAAAAAAAATATATGTTTAACCTTATAAAAAAAATATAAAATAGCTATAAAATTAACAAACTTGATATAATAAGACATACATGAAAAGATGATTCGTTTTCTATCCACTCTCCTAAGAGTTATAGAATACTCTTAATGTTAAAAAATATATAAAAATTTATATTTTATGGTTATAAATTTTTAAGAATTCATCATATTAATTTTTATGAAGATAATATGTAATAATTCTTAAGGAATAAAATTTCATATTATTTGATATCATTTATAATTTTTTAAATTCAAAAAATTACTAAAAGTTTTAAGATAATTAAGAAAAGTTATATTAATTATTTCAATAGAGACTGAATGTTAAAAGTTAATAGAAAAAATATTACTCAATTGTTTAATTCTTATAAATTTTAGTAGGGGCAAACATATATGTATTTATTTTTAAATATTAATTTATTTTTTTTAACTTTAATGAAAAAATTTATATTTTTATTATATTTCAAAAATTTTCAAATTTTGTATTAATTATATTTTTTAAAAGTTTCCTATAACTATAGTATATATGTACGAATATACTATAGAATTATATGTACATATATATAATCACATAGCCTCAAATGACACAAAACTATACCAAATTAGTATTATCCAATTTATACTTCACAAAGGTGGAACAAAACTTTGCTATCAACATAAATAAGAAATACAAAGATTATTTAAATTTTGGAAATATCTCTATAAAATGGTAGAGAAAACCCTGGAAGACGAGCCATGAGCCAAGCTTGGGGCATCAAAGTTCACATCTTGCCTCCCTTTAACCAGAACTCTCTATAAGTCCCAAAGCTTATAAGGGGGTTGCTTTGCACCGCAATGACTAAGTTGACATGAGACTGATCATTTGTAGCAGTAACCATGAACAAATAAATAGGAATCTTGAACATAAAAAAAATGAGCACTCCACATGCTAATGTGCAACACAAAATGATGAATAAATTATTAGAATAATAATTTTGAATAACTATAATCTAAGCAATCCTAGTCTTACATATTTAAAAGAATGATATAACAAAATTTTATTACATCTTATTCATCAATATATCTACCGATAGTGCATCAAGTATAATCTATATGTGCATTGACGTTGCTTTCTCATCCTCAGCTCTTCCGATCACCATCTTTCAGCTGTTACAAAGCTGTCCGAGTCATGGTGCATCATGCCTATTAAAAAAAATTACTCACTTATAGAAACTTCTTATGGAGAACAATGAGGTACCATATCAGTATGAAATTTAAATAAGTTAATAAAATCAAAAAAACAAATAAAAAAAGTTATATTTTGGTAAATATATTATACTATAGTATATATGTTCATATATAATGTAGTGTATATTATCATATATTACTACATTATTATATGTACAAATACTATAGTAATATATGTGTGTGTATACATATGTACATATAGTAATTGCTGCTTCTGTTGCTGCCGCCACCGCAGTAGCTACTACTACTGCTGCTGCTGCTACTACCGCTGCTCCTACTACTACTTCCATTACTATCATTGTTAGCTCCACTACCCATGGTGTATCGCCACTACTGCTGCTACTATCGGCACCACTATTGTTGCTCTTGCTATTGTTGTTGATGCTGTTGCTGCCACTACCGCTGCTGCTACTACTGTAGTAGTAGCTGCTGCCACTGCCACAGCAACTACTGGCGCTAGCTACCACTGATAATAAAAGTGGGAATGGCAATGATGCTAGACTGATGAACTTCCCTACCAACCCTTCGTTTAGAGATTGAGAGAGTTTTTGGCGTGGCAGCATGCTACTTCTCCCTAAACAAGACCCGATATTCCTCTTGGCACTCGCGGCCTATAAAAATCAGGTAATGATGCATTTTTCCTTCCGATTGAATATAGTTTTTTGAGATGTAATAAACTTACACGTGATTACATGAGCATCATTTTCATTATCCTAAGACATAGTACAATTATCACCAATTATTGTAGTGCCTACAACAAGAAAACTTATTTCCTCATACATATGCTTTGTACCATGTGATAATTACATATCTACACAATTACTAAAAGATTTAAGACCAACCTATGGCTGCATGGCTGGCCTAGATAAGAAATATCTTTATGCCACAGTTTGGGAAAGGTCTAATATTCATGAATTTTATGACCTACATCGGTAAGTAATGCATGATGATGACCAGACCAGCCCGAGCAATTATATATTCAAATGCGTGTGTGCGTGTGTGTGTGTGAATGGATTGTATGTATGCCAATATATACATGTCTATAAATAAATATATGCATCTACTTATGTACATAACCATTATATACCTACATATATACTCAGTATATACTTATGTACATATCAAGTATATTCATACTTATATACTCGGTATTTGTACATATATAGTGCATGTCATGCACTAGATGACTGAAAATAAAGATCAGCACACCACAAGAGATAGCACATGAGACCCAGTATTTCACTGCCAGAAAATCCAACTCTGCATGGTAAGTAGAAACCTATTATCATTAACAAATTGCACATGCTTCAGACTTTACGAAAACTAATTGACAAATAGAAAATAAAAAAAGTCGCCCAGTGAAAATTAGAATAGTACATGCCCAGAAAAATAGAATTTTTATATTCCAAAACAAAACCAAAAAACAAGTGCCTAAACAAAATAATACAATCTCTAATGACCTTATTGATAATTCAATAACAACATGCTTTCTATTTTATAAATCTAACATGCTCTGGAAGATAAATTTTCATCATGTATTTCTTCTTCTGTGTTTCTTTGTACTTGGTCTCTTTTATAGGTTTGGTTGCATTAGGAATGAGGCACCCAAATGCATGTATTTATATTATTGAACATGATATGAAAGCTGGGAAAATAGAAGTGATGATGCCGCCACCACCACCATCATTTAAGCTAAAATGTTGGAGACAACCCCAAGACACCTGATGTTTTTTTTAAAGAACAAAAGTAAAAGTGTTTGGAGCATGCAATCAATAAAAGCACTACACTACATAGACTATATACAAGTGAAAAAAAATACATAAATTAAAATTGTGCAATAAATATAATAAATATTATTTATATTCATCACCTCAAACTTCATAGAAAAAAGAAATTAAGATAATCCAGATAGTTCTCAATAAAATCTTTGCCAACAATTGTGATGAGAATGGCTATTGCCTGGCCTGGCACGTGCCAACCCTAGAATAGCCTAGGTCTGAACCAGGAAAGCCAGGCATGCACTCGTCATGGCCTGTCCATGGCACCTGGTCCATCTCACAAGGGCCCAGGCTCTGGGCCCTAGACTTCTATGGGCCATGTCCCCTGGACAGTGTGTGCAGGCTGCAAGTGCTGAGCATGATGGCAGCATTATATCAATATATTATACATAACATAGATGTGTTAATTTTTATGTGTATCTATATATACACATAATAAAATTATTGTGTATTACAATATACAAAAATTATATATAATGTATATAGAATGTACATACAATGTGTGTAAACAATCACATTGAATATATACATATACACATCATATATAGATAGAAATTTTTGTGTAGATACATGTATACATAATGTAAATACAAGATATATACATACATACCTAGTATATAAAAAATTTAAAATTATGAATTAAAAAAAATATTAAAAAAATTATTTAATTTAAAATTATAATTAATACTTATTATAATAAAATATGGTAACATTATCTTTCAAAATAAAACTAAAACATAAAAAATATTACAAATCATTAAGTCATAAAATGATGAACAATATAACATCTTTTTCAATCTAACTATTATGATTTGTACAACTTTAAATTTTATCATATACATCATCATATGTATTTTGTTGTAATGTATGCATTTTATTTTGAAGGCTCATCTATGTACTACATTAATCTTTCTATCATAACAAATTTTCAATAATATTGATTGTAATTTGATTTTCCTATCTAAAATAACATTCACAATCATGAATACGATAGATTATATACTGGTATATATGTATATGTAGATATATACTGGTATATATGTACAAGTATTTATATGTAAATATATACTCAATAATTGTACATATACACTACAGTGTATATGTACATATATATATATACATATACACTGTAGTATAAATGTACATGTATGTACATTTATACTATAGTGTATATCTGTGCAAGTATGTACATATATACTAGTAAATACTTATACATATATACCAGTATATATGTATATGTACATATAATATATGTAAATATACACTACAACGTACATGTACATATATACTCAATCAAGTTCAACGTGTAAAATTACTTGGCTACTTAATGAATCTTTTCATGTAGATATCAAGTGAATAAGCAAAGCACAAACTAGATGATAAGTAATATTAAATAGAAATGCATAATAGTCTAAAGAAGTTCATAAATTAGCAAAGAAAGAAACATAAAAGCGAACCTAATATGATTACAAGTTTCAAATTTTATGAACATTTTTTCACCATTCATTAGTTTAATAAGGAAAAAATAAAGTAGTATGTGATAACTATCATAAAAATCATACTTGATTTTTGAGATAGGTTTGCTTTGATACATAGCTCCAATACCTCATTTTGAGTAGCAGCAAACTCATGATATTTGTATGATTTCATTACCAACGCATGTAGTTTCTCTGAGTGTACGCAATGAACTGAGGATGTAAATTGTTAAACAAAGTGGAGCTTGTATTACTCTCAATATTATAGGAACATTGTGATAGGATTACAAGTTTAAAATTTTATGAATATTTTATCAACATTCATTAGTTTTATAAGAAAAAAGAAAGTTGTGTATGATAGCTATCATCCAAATCATACCTGATTTCTGAAGCTGTTTTGTATTCATCCATAGCTCCAAGTAATTATAAGTAGGTATACATAAATATATACAAAGTTATAAACAAATATATATTTTCATATATGTATAGATAGTTACAAATATAGTTATATTTAATTATATAGAGTGTTATATAGTTATACAAATATTTATATATATTTATACACATAGAGTTAAACATTATGTTGTATGCTGTTATACATGTAATTATAAATATAGTTACATGTGGTTATACATATAGATACGCATATAGTTATACTTATATGTATACTTGTAGGTATATATATTTTTTCTATAATTTAATATAATTATACATATAGTTTTGTATAGGTATAGATATAATAAAATACATTTTTATATACTAATATATATAAATGTATATTAAATATAAGGTGTAAATTATATATTTAAATTAAGTTATGCATAAAGCTTTTATAGTTATACATATAATATGATATAATTATTTATAGTTATATGTTATTATACATATAGTATATATAGCTATAAATATTTTTATATAGTTATACATAAATATATAAAGTTATAAATAAATATATAGATTTACATATATGTATACATAGTTACAAATATAATGATATTTAACTATATAAAGTGTTATATAGTTATACAAATATTTATATATAGTTATACAAATATTGGTATATAGTTATACACATATAGTTAAACATAATGTTATGTGTTTTTTTTACATGTAATTATAAATATAGTTAAATGTGGTTATACATATAGTTACACATATAGTTATACTTATATTTATACATGTAGGTATATATATTTTTTTATGTAATTTTCAATATGTATACCTATAGTTATCTATAGGTATATATATGGTAAAATACACTTTTATATACTAATATATAAAAATGTAAATTAAATATATGTTGTTAATTATTTTTTTAAATTTTATAGTTATACATATAGTCAAAGATAATTATTTATAGTTATATATTCTTATACCTTTGGGATCCAAGGCAAAAAGACACAAAACAGAAAACAAACAAGCTCGGCTTACAATAGATCAGTGCAAAGTAAATGAGGTCTTGTATTTCAGGCATGTAATATATAAATATAAATATAATTTGAATTTCTCTAGAACTAGATGATGTCATCCACATAACAGAACAAAACTCAAACAAAGTTCGCAAAGATTAGATCCACATCCAGATATGTCAACAAAGTTTGTCTCATCCTGCTAAAATTATTTATGGCTTGCTGGTAATGTAAGTGGAAAGCCAATCAAGATCCTTGTAGAGGCCATCACTAGAGGTAGCACAGGTGCTCTGAATGTACCAATGGCATTGGTAAAGAGAGTGAAGTCCTAGCTTGTCAGTAATTTATGTTGCATTCATAGTATTCAGAAGATCTTGCTTATTGGCAAATACCAGCAAAACTGCATCTCGAAACTTTTCCTCATTTACCAACCTATGCAACTTATCTCTAGCTTCAATAACACAATTTTTATCATTGTTGTCCGCCACAAATATGAGAAATTGGGTATTTTGGAAGTAATTCCTACAGAAAGAGTGAATCTTGTCTTGACCACCAACATCCCACACAGTGAAATTGATGTATTTGTATTCAATAGTCTCTATAATGAAGACAATAGTAGAAATTGTGGTGACAATTTCACCAAGCTTCAACTTATACAAAATGGTTGTCTTACCGCCAGCATCAAGACCTAGCATCAAAATCGACATCTCCTTGTTGGCAAATAGCCTACTAAATAGCTTTGTGAACGTCAACCACATTTTTTTCACTAGATATATACATAAATATTTATATAAGTAGTTAAAATTAGTTATACATAAATATATACAAAGTTATAAAAAATATATATATATTTAATTATATGAATACAAACATGTAAACATAGATACAAATATAGTTATATTTAATTATATAGAGTATTACATGGTTATGCAAATATTTATATATAGTAATACATATATAGTTATAAATAAGTATGTAGTTAAAGATATAGTTATATATAACATTTTTATAGCTATACATTTAGTAAAATACAAGTATATATATTTATATATTATATTACATATGATATATTTTCTTAAAAATATAGTTATATAGAATTACACTTATAGTTATATAATATTATAAAATTAAAAATTTAGTTATATATAATTATTAATATAGTTATTAATATAGTTATAAAAATAGTTTACATAGTTACAAATATAGTTAAATACAATTATGAATAGTTTTATATAGTTATATAAATATTTATAAATAGTTATCATATATTGTGATAACAACATGCTCTCAAATGCCCAATTGAATTACACCACTATAGAGAAAGAACTTGTATCAAGAATCTTTTATTTTGGCAAGTTAATATCATATTTAGTGCGAACCAAAGTCAATGTATATACTAAATATTATATAATCAAATATCTCATAGAAAAGAAAGATGTCGGGCCAAGATTGATTTGATAAATGTTACTATTACAATAGTTTGAACTAGATATATTAGATAGGAAATGGACTTATAATCAAAATTAAAAATAGCTTATAAAGACTAGAAAAAGAAGATAGATGAGTTGATGAAGAAGATATTAGATAGATTTTTTTATTTGAACAAATTATGATATTGAATAAAAAATTAAGTTTGATTTGTTGTGATAATGGTAGAAAGCTATGTTCATATGTTTGAGGATCTAGAAAATGTCTAGTTCTTATTAAAATTATCATTTCTAATTATTTTAAAATATGAGTGTGTACTCTTGCTTTTCAGGCATGCTTTGCATGTGCTTCTTATTAAAGTGGAAAACAATAGTCTTGTTTTGCATTTTTTTCTTTACATAAAACAATAATTAAAAAAAGGATTCTGCTGGTAGAAGCTGATGATCACAAATTTTGGCTCCTTCATTTTTCGAAGCCTTCATGTTCAATATGATGGTTCATGTTCATGCTGATGTGGATCATTTTCATTCTTCAGTAATAAATTATCAAGGTCAAGACTTGAAGTGGGTCATTATTTTTTATTTATGTTTTTTTTCTTAGGAAGGTGTGATATAGAAATATGGGTATGATTTCTTCACTGATGACAAGAGGAGCTAGGGGAGAGAAAAGAACATCAATTTCATGAATAGATTATACTTTATGCAATGTTGTTAGATGTATTGATGAAGATGTAAAAAGATTTTGTTATGTTTTTGTTTTAAAAATGTAATATATAGTATCAAAAAAATTTATTAATTGCTTTTATATTTTGTTAATTATAAATTATGGATTATAGTTTATGTTTTTATTTAATTTAATATAAAAACTTAAAAATATGTACTCAATTTTTTTGTAAAAAAATAAAATAGTAAAAATAATTTTGGAATGAGAATAGCTAGGGATTTTTCTCTTGCTAATTTAGCTAGGGACATTCTGTAAATCTAAAATACGATCATAATTAACAAGGGAAAAAATAAATTTAGCTAGGGAATTTTACGTCGTTAAAAATTTTTTGATAGGGAATTTTTCGAACATTAATTTTTTGCGATGAGGACATTAATTTTGGAAAACTTCGGTCATTAATCTATCATTATTATATTTTAGGAATAGCAAAATCCTATTTAGCTAGAGAATATTTCCAAGTTATTTGGGATTTTTTTGTAGTGATATATATTTGACTATCTACATAATAGTATATCTATCTAAAAATCTATTTTTCTATTTGTCTATCTACCTATCTATCTTTTTATCCATCCATCTATCTATCTATCTATGTATCTATCTATCTATCTATATGTCAATCAATCTATCTATCTATCTATTTATCTATTTGTCTATTTATCTATTTGTCTTTTTGTCTGAATCTCTAATTACCTAATTTTATATCTTTTTAATTGTCAAACTATATATCTTTCTATCTGTATATCATTATAACTATCTAATTTTGTTTCAATTCATCAGTCTATTAGTCAATATATATATCTTTCTATCTATATATATATATATATCTATCTGTCTATCTATCTTTCTTTTACCCATTTCTCAATCTATTTGCATATTTAACTATATGTCTATTTGTCTATATATCTATTTTACTAACTATCAAACTAATTAACTATCAATCAAACAATCAATCTAACAGTCTAACTATTTATCTATCATTATATCTATCTTCCTATCTATCTATCTATCTATCCATCTGTCTATCTATCTATCTATTTTTCTGGCTATCTATCTATATATCTATACATCTATATTTTTGGTTATCGATCAGTCTATCTATCCATCCATATATATTACTATTTGTCTGTATGAATATCTACCTTTATATCCATCTTCTATCTACCTATTTTTTTAATCTAACTAACTTTATTTTTTTTATATCTATCTATATACCTTTCTATCTATCTTTTTCTCTTTCTATAAGTCTATTTTTCTATCTATGTATTTTTTATTTTTTTCTCTATGTTTATAATTATATTTGTCTATCTATCTATCAATCTATCTATTGATTTGCCAATCTGTATACCTTATATCTATCTATTTGTCTATATATATTTGTATAACTACCTAACTCATTAACTATCAATCAAACAATCAGTATATTAGTATATCTATTTAACATTCTATCAAACTTTCTATCTATCTATCTATCTAACTATCTATCTGTCAATATGTCTATCTAGATATCTATCAATTTGTCTATCAGACTATCTATCTATTTTTCTATCAGACTATCTATCTATTTGTCTATCAATATATCTATCTTTCTACCTATCTACTTATCGGCCTTATTATTTATCTTTTTATCTTTCTATATATCTATTTGTGTATCTATCTATCTAACTTTTATCTGACTTTTAATCATGCGATTTGTCTATCTATCTATCTGACTATCTTTCAATCTATCTATTAGACTATATGTATATATATATATGTCAAGCTATCTATATTTTTATCTCCTAATCCTCCTATCTACATTTTTGTCTATATATATATAAACTTATTTGTCATTCTGTAAATTTATCTGTCTGTCAATTTGGTTAAAAATCAATCAATCTATATATCTATATATATGTTAATATGTCTAACTATCTAATTATATATCTATTTGTCTATCTATCTATCTATTAATCTTTTTATCTATCTATATATTATCTAACTATATATATGTCTATCTATTATTCTATCTGTCCATCAATAAATTTTTCTATTTGTCTATATATCTTTTTGACAATATGTTTATATGTCTATTTGTTTATTAGTTTATCTATCTATATATTTGTCTACCTATCTACCCATCTATCGCTCTACCTATCTCTATATCTATTTGTGTATGTATATATGTGCCTATATGTCTAATTGTCCATATATCTATTTTCCTAACTATCTGACTATTTAATTATCAATAAAATAATCACTCTATTAGTAAATCTATGTATCTATTTATCTATCTATCTATTTATCTCCTATCAATCTATCCATCTATTTATTTATCTATCTATCTAACTATTTGTCTATTTGTATATCTGCCTTTCTACTCATCTACCTATCTACATATTTGTTGATCAGTCTATCTATCTATCTATCTATATCTTTATCTTTTTATCAGTCTATTTTTCAATCTATGCATCTATCTATATATCAATATGTCTATCATTATATTTGTCGATCTATGTATCAATCTATCTTTCTATTCTCCTATCTATATATCTATCTATCTATCTATCTAATTATCAATATATCTATTTTTCTAACTATCTATCTATCTAACTCGATAACTATCAATGAAACTATCAGTCTACTTATATATATATATTTATCATTCTATCTATCTATCTATCTATCTAACTATCTAGCAGTCTATGTATCTAACTAACTAACAAACTATCTATCTATCTTTGTATCCATCTTTTTATTAGGATATTTGTCTATCAATTTAACTATCTATTAATCTATCTTTCTATCTATCTATCTATCTATTTATTTATCTATTTTTATGTCTATCTAACTAACTAACTATATATCTGTCTATCTATCTAACTACCTTTGTCTCTATTTGTCAATTTAGATATCTATCTATCTTCTAATTTATATATACATTTATTAATCAATCTATCTATTTATTTGTCTATCCTATTATCTATCAATCTATCTATCTGTTTATCTATTTATTTATATATCTATCTATTTATCAATCCAACTATCTATTTGTCTATTTGTCTATCTTCCTATTTATCATTCAGATGATTTATCTATCTATCTTACTAACTAACTAACTATCTATCTATCTAGTAGCCTATCTTTACATCTATCTATCTGACTATATGTCTATATATATATATATATATATATATATATATATATATATATTTATATTTATATTTATTTATTTATTTATATTTATATATGTTAAACTATCTATAATTTTATCTACTTATTCTCATATCAGCTTATTTGTCTATCTAACTATATGTTTTACTATCAATCTGAATATCAATTTAACTGTCTATTTGTTTAATAGTCTATCTATCTATCTATCTATCTATCTTTCTATCTAGCTATCTATATGTTAATATGTCTAACTATCTAAATATATATCTATTTTTCGATGAATCTATCCATCTATATATCTATTTTACAATTTATCAATCAATCTATCAATCAATCTATCTGTTTATTTGTCTTTCTATCAAACTATCAATATGCCTTTCTAATAATCTATCAATCTATCTATCTAGCAATCTGTCTATCTATCTATCTATCAATCTATCTATTTGTCTATATGTCTATCTATTATTCTATCTATATGTCAATCTTTTTATCTATATATCTGGCTATCTATCTATATGGCTATTTTTGTATCTATTTATCTGTCTGTCTACATATCTATCTAACTATCTATATATCAATTTTTCTATTTGTTTATTTTTATATCTATATATCTATATGTGTATCTATATATCTTCCTATTTCTCTCTCTATGTATTTATATATCTATCTCTCTTTCTATTTATCTATCTGTTTGTCTGTCTATCTATATGTCTATCAATCTATGTGTCAATGTATACAACAGTCTATCTATCAATATAAGTTTCTATCTATCTATCTATCTATCTATCTCTATATCAATCTATCTGTCTATTTGTCTATCTCTATATTTGTTTATCCATCTATCCGTCTATCTATCTATATGTATATTTGTGTATCTGTGTATCTATCTATCTATCAGTCTATTTATCTATCTGTCTATGTATCTATCTATATATCTATGTATCTATCTATATATCTATATGATTATCTATTTATCTATCTAACTTTCAATTCGTATATCTTTCTATCTGTCAAACTATATTTTTTTTAATATATCTATATGACTATTTCTCTATTAGTTTTTCTATTTATCTCTCTATCTCACTATCTTTCTATTTGTCTATTTGTATATCTTACTATCTTTTGATATATATATCTATCTATTTATCTATATATATATATATCTGTTTATAATTCTTTCTATTTATTTATATATTTGTCTATATGTATAACTAAATATATGAGTATCTATTAATTTATCTTTCTATTTATTTGTGTATCAATCTATCAGTCTATCTACCTTTCTGTCTATATATCTATCTATCTATCTATGTGTTTTTTTATCAATCTTTCTATTTGTATAATGTATATCTATCTGTCTAACTATTTATATATCTATCTATATATGTATCTAGATATCTATTTATTTGTCTAACTGTGTATCTCTCTAAATGACTATTTTTCTATCCCTCTAGTTATCTATATTTTATCTCTCTATCTTTTTATATGTTTAACTATTTATCTATCTATCAATATATCTCTCTTTATGTATATTTGTTTATTAATATATCTACCTATTGGTTTATCTATCAATCTGTATATCTATCTTTCTATCCATTTATCTGGCTAAATGACAAAATGTGTATCTATACATCTATCTATCTATTTATATTATTATTTATCTATCTATCTTACTATTTTTTATCTATCTATCTGTATATATGGCTATTTAATAATTTGTCTATCTGTCTCTCTTTGGGCCTATCTATTTGTCTATGTCTTTGTGTCTGTGTCTAGGTATCTATGTATCTATGTCTTTATGTGTCTAAATGTATATGTGTCTATGTGTATATGTGTATATATGTCAATTTCTTTATGGATCTAGGTGTCTATCTGTCTATGTATATATCTACTTATGTATATATCTACCTATGTTTATATCTATCTGTCTATCAATCTTTTTACATATAAATTTATCTATCTATCTTCCTATCTATTTATTTGTGGCTCTATATATCTGCATATATTTATATTTATCTTTCTATATATTTGCATACCTGAATATGAATTTATTTTTCATTCTATATATTTTTCAACCTATTTATATAATTATCATTGTTTCTATCTATATGTATGTCTGTCTATCTATCTATGAATTTGTCAATCTATCTTTATATCAATTAATTTATCTGTCTTTCTTTCTATCACTCTATTCATCAATTAGACATTAGTCTATCTAACTATTTATAAAACTATCTAAATGTTTGTATCTCTAACTGTCTATCTATCTATCTAACTATCTAAATATCTTTCTATTTGTCAATCTCAAAGTATATTTCTCTATCAATCTTTTAGTATATAATTCTATTAGTATATGTGTCTATCTATCTTTCTATCTATCATATGTCTATTTGTATTTCTTACTATCTATCATTCTATCTATCTATGCATATATGTATCTATCTATCTATCTATCAATATATATGTTTATCTGTCTATCAATCAATCTATCTATCTATCAATCAATTTAACTATCTATATTTCTATATTCTATCAAATTGTGAATCTATCTATAAGTCTCTATCTATTTATCTGTGCATTTATTGATTTGATTTCTATCTATCTATCTATCTATGGGTCTATCTAACTTTTTGTTTTTCTATCTATGTATTTATTTTTTTACCTTTCTATCTATATATTTATCATTAATCATATGTATCTATCTATATATTTATCTATTTGACTCTGTTTCTATCTATCCATCTATCTTTCTATCTTTCTTTCATATCTTTCTTTATATTTTTTTATCTATTTATCTATGAATCTATATATCTATCTATCTATCTATCTTTCTGTGTTTTTGACTATCTATCATACTATCTATCTATCTATTTGTCTATATATCTATCTTTCTAATTATCTAATTATTTATATGTCCATCAATCAATCAATCAATCTATCTATATATATGTCGATCAATCTTTATGTCAATAAATAAATTTATCTATCTATCTATCTATTTGTCTATTTGTCTATTTGTCTATCTGTCTATTTGTATATCAATCTATTTGTATATCTATCTATCTAACTATCTATTTATTTTATTGTCTATCTATTTATATCTATCAATCTATATATCTATGTATATATATGAGTGTGTGTGTGTGTCTATATATATATGTATCTATCTATTTATTTTTTAACTGTCTATATGTCTATCTTTCTATACGTCTACTTGTCATTATATCTAATTTTCTAACTAGCATCTATCTATTAATCTATCTATTTATATATTTATCTTTGTCTCACTCTATCTTTCTATCTATCTTTTTATCTTTCAATCTTACTATATATATTTCTATTTGTTAATCTATCTATTTTTCTATTTGTATGTATATCTATATATTTGAATTTCTTTATTTTTATCTTTTATCTATATATCTATCTGTCTGTCTAAATGTCTATTTATGTATATATATTTGTGACTATTTTTATTTTTTATTTTTTGTCGATACATTTATCTATATAACTATCTATTTTTCTATCAGTAAATCATTTTATCTTTATATCTATCGATCTGTTTAATAGTCTATCTACCTATCTATCTAATTTTTTATCCATCTATATGTCTATCTATTTGTTTATCGATCCATCTTTCTATATATATATATATATATTTGTCTATTTCTCTATTAGTATATCTATATATATATATATATATATATATCTATCTATATCTATACATTTATATTTATATCTATCTACATGTGTATCTATCTATCTATCTGTCTATTTGTATATCTATATAACTATCTATATGATAATTTTCTATCTATATATCTATCTATCTATCAATGTATCTACTATCCATATATTTGTCTATCTGTATATGTATTTTTTATCAATCTATCATTTCGTCTATCTATCTATATTTTTGTTTAATTGTCTATCTATCTATCTAACTATTTATCTATCTATATGTTTATTTATCTTTTTATTTATCTATCTATCTGTCGATCTCTCTAAATTTTTATCTATCTATCTATCTATCTATCTAATTGTTTAATTGTAATTTTGTCTATTAGTCAATCATTAAATCTGTCTATCTATCTATATATATTTCTATGTATTTATCATCTATCTTTATATCTATCTAACTATCTAAATGTTTTTTTATCTATCTATCTATCCATCTCTTTGTCTGTCTATTTTTTATCTGTATATATATATATGTGTGTGTGTGTGTGTGTGTGTGTGTGTGTGTGTGTGTGTGTCTATTTGTCTATCTATCTTTCTATCTATTTAATTGCCTATCTATATATTTATATATCTCTATGTCTGTCTTTCCATCTAATTATTTATCTAATTCATTATATGTTTATCTAACTATATTTGTCATTAATTAACTAAGTATCTTTCTATCTATCTCTGTGTCTATCTTTTAATCTATCTATCAATCTAATTGTCTAAATATCTTTCTATGTATTAGAATATCAGTAAATCGATATAATTTTCTACCTCTTTATATATCTATGTAGCTATCTATCTATCTGTTTATCTATCTATCTTTTATATATCTATCTATCTATATATCTGTCTTAATTATATCTCTAACTATATATTTGTCTATTAATCTATTAATCTATCAATCAATCTGTCTAATCTATCTGTCTATCTATTTATCAATTTGTTTATGTAACTATCTTACTATTTTTCTAACTATCTATATGTCTATATGTTAATCTATGTATATGTCTATCTGACTATTTGTCTATCTATCTATCTATTTTTATAAGGATCTAACTATCTATCTATTTATATGTCTATCTATCAATATTTATATCTATCTTTCTTTCTATTAGTCTATCTTTCTGTCTATCTATATTTTTGTTAATCTATTTATCTATATATTTATTTTTCTGTATATATATATATATATATATATATATATATCTATCTATCTATCTAATTGTCTATCTAGCTAGTTATCTATCTATCTATCTAGTTATCTATTTTGTCTATCGGTCTATCTATCTAACAATCTGTCTTGATGTATATTTGAATATATGTATAGGTATCTATCTATATATTTGTCTATCAATCTATCAATATATATTTGTCAATCTTACAATCTTATATGTAGATATCTATCTATCTATCTGTCTGTCTATAAATCTATCTTTCTATCTTTCTATCTATCTATTTGTTTATCTTTATATTTATCTATTTCTCTATTTGTGTATCTCTTTATCTACTTATATATCTATTTGTCTATATGTATTTCTTTCTCTCTTTGTATCTATCAATTTATCTCTATCTATGTGTCTATGTTTTTATGTTTATATGTGTATATGTGTCTATGTCTCTATGTGTCAATGTGTCTATGTGTTATTGTGTATACGTGTCTATGTATCTATGTATTTATCTATCTATCTAATTGTCAATCTATATAACTATATATCTATCTATCTATCTAATTGTCAATCTATATAACTATATATCTATCTATCTATCTAATTGTCAATCTATATAACTATATATCTATCTATCTATCTATCTACCTATCTATCTATTTGTCTATCTGTATATCTATCTATATTTCTAATTATCTATCTATCTACATGTTTGTATATCTATTTAAGTATTTATTTTTGCATCAATCTATCTGTCTATTTGTCTATTTGTCTCGGTATCTAGATTTGTATCTGTCTATTTGTCAATCTATCTATTTATTAAATTGTCTATCTATTTTTTCACTATCTCTATATTCATCTATTAAACTATCTGTCTATCTATGTATCTATCTATATATACATGTCTATCTATATAACACTTTATCAAAATATCAATTTTCTATCTATCTTTTTATTTGTCTATATGTGTCTCTATTTATATATATATCTATATTTTAAAATATATGTCTATTATACTATGTAGAAATTTATTTATTTGTCTATCTATTAATCAATCAATCAATCTGTCTAACTATCTATTTGTTTATCTTATTATCTATCTGTGAATTTACTATTTATCTATTTTTCTATCTGACTATATATTTATCCGTGTATCTATTTATCTCTCTATATATCTATCTAAATATCTATCTATATGTCTATCTAAATATCTATCTATATGTCTATCTATCTAATTGTATATATGTCTATGTGTCAATCTATCTATGTAATTTTTACATGTCTATCTATCTAACCATCTAACTATCTAACTATCTTTCTGTCTATAAATCTATCAGTCTTTCATTCATTCTACCTATATATCTATCTATCTATCTATATATTTGTCTATCTAATTGTCTATTTGTATATATATCGATCTATTTATCTATTTAACTATCAAATTATCTATCAGTCTATCAGTTTATCAGTCTATCAATTTATAAGACTTCTTGTTTATTTATTTATCTATCTATCTTTCTATTTTTCTATCTATCTATCTATCTATACATCTATCCATCTATCTATCTATTTGTCTATCTATTTATCTATATATTTGTCTATCTATCTATCTATCTATTTATCTACATATCTATCTATATATTTATCTGTCTATCTGACTATTTTTCTAATAGACTTTCTGACTATTTGTCGATCATTCCATATGTCTATCTATCTATTTTCTATATGTCTATTTGTCTATCTATCTATCTATCTATTTATCTATGTGTCTAACAATCTATCTGTCTATCTAGTTATCTATCTATCTATTAGTTTTACTATCTAACTATATATTTTTTTATTAGTCTAATAGTCTATCTATCTATCTGACTATTTATATATGTATTTATGTGTATATCTATTTATTATCGATCTATCTATTTGTCTATCTATTTATTCTATCTTTATATCTATCTTTCTTTCTTTCTTTCAATATATATATATTTATTATCTATATATCTATCTATTTGTCAATCGATTTATGTAATTGTCTATATGTCAATCTATCTATCTCTATATCTACCATTAAGTTTATCAGTCTATAGTTCTATATGTCTATATATCTATATATCTATCTAACTAATTATCTATATGTCAATCTATCTATATGTATATCTATCAATCAATCTATCTATCTATCTATAATTCTATCTATTTGTCTATCTATCTATCTGTCAATATGTTTATCTATATATCGATCTATCAGCCTATCTATCTATCTATTTGTCTATATATCTATATGTCTATCTATCAATCTCTATAACTATCCAACTATTTTTCATTCAATCTATCTATCTAATAATCTAACTCTCTTTCTATCTATTAGTATATTAATCAATCTGTCTATATATATAAATATCATAATGTCAATCTCTATATGTATCAATTTGTCTGTCTATCAATCAATCAATCTGTCTATCTATCTATCTGCCCTTCTATCTAGGAATCTATTTATCGATATGTCAAACTAACTAACTATCTATCTATCTGTTTATCTATTTATCTATCTATCTTTATATCCATGTATCTATCTATCAATTTATGATTCTGTGTATCTATCTATTTGTCTATCTATCTATCAATTTTTCTATCTATCTATTAGTCTACTATATATTTGTCAATCTATCTATCTATCTATATATATTTCTCTCTCTATCTATTTTTTAGTATATCAGTATATAAATCAATGTGTCTATCTTTCAATCTATCGGTCAATCTTTCTATATGTTTATATATCAATTTGTCTAACTATTTATATGTCTATCTTTTATTTATATATCAATAAATCTATTTATATTTCTATATATATATTTGCCTATATGTATAACTTTCTATTTTACTATTTTTTATTTATCTATGCATCTATTTGTATATTAATTAATCTATCAATCTATGAATTTATCTATATGTTTATCTTTATATCTGACTATTTCACTAATTATCTAAAAACCTATATGTTTATCTATCTATCTACCTATTTATCTATCTGTCTAACTATATAACTATCTTTTTAATCTATCAGTTATTAGTCTATCTATCTATATATCTATCTATATATCTCTCTATATATCTTTCAACCTATTTATTTTCCTATCTGTCTATCTATCTATTTATTTATATGTCTATATATCTATTTTTTGATCTATCAATCTATGTATCTATTTATCTGTCTATCTATCTATCTTTCTTTCTATCTGTCAATCTGTATATCTATCTATATTTCTTTATTTCTATCTAAATGTCTATTTATTTATTTATATATCTACTTTTCTATATATATATATATGGCTATTTGTATGTGTATTTAATAGACTTTCCGTCTATCTACTTATTTATCTATGTGTCTATCTATTAAACTATCTAACTACCTATTAGTCTATTAGTCTAATGGTCTATCTATCTATTTATCTATACATTTTTATCTTTATATGTCTATGTGTCTATATATATGTCTATTTGTTTATTTATCTATCTTTCTATCTTATATTTATTTATCTATCTATTAATCTATCTATCTAAGTATCTATCTATTTGTGTCTTTGTATATCTATGTATGTTTCTATGTGTCTATCTAGCTATTTATTTGCCTATCTATGTATGTATCTATCTATCTGTCTATCTGTGTGCCTGTCTGTCTCTCTATCTTTTTGTATATCTATTTATCTAACTATCTATATATGTATTTTTCTATCTATCTATATGTCAATTTGTCTATCTATCTATATATCCATCTATTAATCTATTTTACTATCTATCTTCATATCTATCTTTCTATTTATATGTCTATCTACATATCTAATGATCTATCTATATATATGTTTGTTATATGTCTACCTATCTACCTATCTATTTGAATATATGACTATGTATCAATATATTGATTTATGAATCTATCTCTCTATGTATCTATCTATATAAAATTCTAACTATCTTTTTATCTATCAATCTATTAGTCTATCAGCCAATCAATTATTCACTCTATCTATATATTTATATTTTTATCTATTTTTTATCTATCTATTTATCATACTATCTATATGTATATCTATCTTTATGTTTATTAGTTTATGAATTTATAAGTCTATTTGCCTATTAATTTATCTATCAATCTTTCTATTTTTTTATCTGTTTATCTATCTATCTATTTATCTACCTATCTATCTAACTCTCTATCTATCTATTTCTATGTCTATCTGTCTATATATCTATATTTCTAAATGTCTATTTGTCTATCTATCTATTTGTCTATTTGTCTATCTCAATATCTATACATATGTCAATCTATCTTTCTATATTTCTATCTATCTCTATCTATCTTTCTATCTTTAGTCTAACTATCTAAGTATTGATCTATTTTATTGCCTATCTATCTATCTATTTGTTAATCTATCTATTTGTTTATCTGTATATCTATCTATTTATCTATCTTTATGTCTATCTATATATCTATCTATCTATTTATCTATATATTTTTCTATCTAAGTGTCTAATATCAATCTTTATTTCTATATATTTGTCTAGTTGTCTATTTAACTTTTTGTCTATATATCAATCTGTATCTGATAGTCTATCTATCTATTATATATATATATATATCACTCTATTTATCTATCTATCTATATGTCTATCTATTTATCTATCTATTTGTCTATATATTTATCTGTCTATTTTAATATTTATATATTTGTATATATTCTTGTTGTATTTCTATCTATCTATCTATTTATCTATCTATCTATTTATCTCTTTATCTATCTATCTTTCTTATATCTATCTATCAATCTTTCTATCTATCGATCTATCTATTTGTCTAGTTGTTTATCTATCTATCCATTTATCTATATTTCTATATGTTTATCAATCTACCTAACTTTTTGTTTATATACCGATATGTCGATCTGTTTATCTTTCAGTCTATCTACTATTTAACTATCTAATTGTGTTTTTGTCTATCTATCTATAAGTCTATCTATATATCTATGTATGCATATTACTATCTATCTATTCATCAAATCTTACTATCTTCTTATCTATATATTATAATTTTTTATATTTATCAATCAATCAATATATTTTTCTATATTTCTATCTAACTAAATATATATCTGACTATCTATCTATTTATATCAATTTAGCTATTTATCATTCTTTTGTATATCTATTTATCTATGTATCTATCAATCTTTCTATCTACATGTCTATCTATTTATCTATCTATCTGTCTGTATGTTTATCTGTCTATATGTCTGTCTGTCTATTAGCTTATCTACACATCTCATTGATATTTCTATTTTTCTATCTAACTATAACTATATCTATTTGTCTAATTGTCTAACTATTTATCTATTCATAGGTCTATCTATTGATCTGTCTATCTATCTATATCTCTAACTATCTAATTGACTTTCTATATATGAATTTATCTATCTATTTATCTGTATATCTAACTTACTAAATATCTATCTATATACCTAATTATCTATCTCTCTATTTGTCTATCTAGATATCTGTCTATCTATCTAATGATCTATCTAATGATCTATCTAACAATCTATTTTACTATCTATATGCCTATGTAATTATCTATATATCTGGTTATATATGTTTCTTGTTATCGATCTATCTGACTATCTATCTATCTATCTATATATCAAGATGCCAATATGTCTATCTGTTTATCCATCTATCTTTTTATCGTAATATATATGGATCTATCTATTAGTATATCTGCCTATTAGTCTATCTATCTATTTATCTATTAAATTTTCTATCTATCTATATATCTATCTATCTATCTATTTATCTATCTATTTATCTATCTATTTATATTACTAGTTATCTAACTATCTATTTATATATATTTGTATCTATCTTTTTATCTATCTATTTATTTATCTATTTGTTTATATATTTATCTATCTATTTTACTATTTGTATATTTGTAGATAAGCTTTTTTGTAATTCTATCTATCTATCTATTAATCTATCTATTTGTATATCAATCAATCTATCTCTCTATCTTTCGTTATATCTATCTATTTATTTATCTGTCTATCTGTCTATCTATCTATCTATCTATTTGTCTAGTTGTTTATCTATCTATCTATTTATCTATATTTCTATGTTTATTTATCTGACTTTTTGTTTATATACCTATATGTTGATCTATTTATCATTCAGGCTATCTTCCTATTAAATGTCTAATTGTGTTTTTGTCTATCTATCTATCTATATATAAGTTGATAGAAAAATTAACTGAAAGATAGATAAGTTGATATATATATTAAAAGATATCTAGAAAGATAGATAGACAAATAGATAGATAGTTTTATAAATAGATTAATAGATAGACAGATTGATAGACAAATTGATAGACAAATTTATAGTGATATTGATAGAAAGATAAATAGACAAATAAATTGACAAATAGTTAGATATAAATATTAACATATTATTAGACAAAAATAATTTATTTTCCTAATAATTTATTCAAATAAGTTTCATTAAATATAAACAAAAGGAAAATAAATATGTTATATATAGTTATTTAAATAAAGTATTTTAAAAGTAAAATTTATTTTAATGAAATTTATTTTCCTAATAATATTTATTTAAATATTATTAGGGATTAATCTGAAGGTGATATCTTTTTAATTCGAATAAGTTAGAGGTAAGTGATACGTTGGTTTGTCGAATATGAGTCTTTATAACCTTTTAAAATACTTTGACATCAATTATTGTTCTACTTTTTTTAGAGGATATGATGAATCTAGATGCATTGAGTTTGTAAAAATTATATAAAATTTTTTTCGTGATATATAAAATGACTCGTGATCTGATGATCTTTACTATGTTTAGTGTATATTAAAATCTATCGTATTTATGATTGTGAATATTATTTTAGATAGGAAAATCAAATTACAATCAATATTATTGAAAATTTGTTATGATAGATAGATTAAGATAATATATAGATGAGCATTCAAAATCAAATTCATACATTACAACAAAATACATATAAAGTTATATATGATACAATTTAAAGTTGTACAGATCATAATAGTTAGATTGAAAAAGATGTTATAATTTTTATAATTTTATGACTTAATGATTTGTAATATTATTTATGTTTTAGTTTTATTTTGAATGATAATGTTACCATATTTTATTTTAATAAGTATTAATTATAATTTTAAATTAAATTATTTTTTTAATATTTTTTTTAATTCATAATTTTAAATTTTTTATATACTAGGTATGTATATATATATTTTTTATTTACATTATGTATACATGTATATACACAATAATTTCTGTCTATATACAATGTGTATATGTATATATTCAATATGAGTCTGTATACAAATTGTATGTACATTCTATATACATTATGTATATATTTTGTATATTGTAATACACAATAATTATATTATATGTATGTATAGATACACATAACAATTAACACATCTATGTTATGTATAATATATTGATATAATGCTGCCATCATGCTCAGGACTTGCCGACTCCACCCACTGTCCAGGTGACATGGCCCATAGGAGTCTAGGGACCAATGCCTGGGCCCTTGTGAAGTGGACCAGGTGACATGGACAGGCCCTGACGAGGGCATGCCTGGTTATCCTGGTTCATACCCAGGCTATGCTAGGTACGGCACGTGCTACGCCAGGCAATAGCCATTCTCATCACAATTGTTGGCAAAGATTTTAATTAGAACTATCTGGACTATCATAATTTCTTTTTCTATGAAGTTTGAGGTGATGAATATATGTAATATTCATTATATTTATTGCAGAATTTTAATTTATGTATTTTATTTCACTTGTATATATTCTATGTAGTGTAGTGCTTATATTGATGGCATGTCCCAACACTTTTACTTTTGTTCTTTAAAAAAAACATCAAGTGTCGTGGGGTAGTTTACAACATGTTAGCTGAAATGATGGTGGTGGTGAGAGCATTATCACTTTTATTTCCCCCGCTTTCATATCATGTTCAATAAAATAAATATATGCGTTTAGGTGCCTCATTCCTAATGCAACAAAACCTATAAAAGAGACCAAGTACAAAGCCACACAGAAGAGGATAAACAAAATGAAAATTTATCTTCGAGAGCATTTTAGATTTATAAGATAGAAAGCAAGTTGTGATTTAATTAGCATCAAGGTCATTGGAGATTGTATTATTTTGTTCTGGCATGTGTTGTTTTTTTGTTTTGTTTAGAAGATTAAAATCTATTTTCTGGCCATGTACTGTTCTGATTTTCACTAGGTGACTTTTTTTCTTTTCTATTTGTCAATTAGAATTCGTAAAGTCTGAAGCCTATGCAATTTGTTAATGATACTCGGTTTCTACTAACCAGGCGGAGTTGGATGTTCTGGGAGTGCAATACTAGGGCTCATGTGCTATCTCTTGTTGTGTGCTTATCTTTATTTTCAGTCATGAGGTGCATGACATGCACAGTATATGTACAAATACCGAGTTTATAAGCATGAATGTACTTTGTATATACATAGTATATACTAAGTATATACGTAGGTATATAATGAGTATGCACATAAGTAGGTGCATATATTTATTTGTAGACATGTATATATTGTCATACATACACACCCTTTCACATACACACACGCACGCACGCATGCACACATTTGAATATATAATTGCTTGGTCTGGTCTGGTCATCATCATGCATTACTTACTGATGCAGGTCATAAAAATCATAAATATTAGACCTTTCCCAAACTATGGCATGAAGATATTTCTTATCTAGGACAGCCAGGCAGCCATAGGTTGGTTTTAAATATTTTAGTACTTCTGTATATATGTAATTATTACATGGTACAAAGCGTATGTATGAGGAAATAAGTTTTCTTGGTGTAGGCACTACAATGATTGGTTATAATTGTACAATGTCATAGGATGATGATAATGATGCTCATGTAGTCTCTAGTAATTTTATTACATCTCACAAAACTATATTCAATTGGAAGGAAAAATGCATCATTACCTGATTTTTATAGGCAACGAGTGCAAAGAGGAATATCAGGTCTTATTTATGGAGAAGTAGCTCGCTGCCACATCAAAAACTCGCTCAATCTCAAAACGAGCTCTTGGTAGGGAAATTCATCAGTCGAGCATCATCGCCATTCCCACTTTTATTATCGGTGGTAGCTAGAGGAAGCTATAGGCAGCAGCTAGCGGCAGCTACTGCCGCGTCAGCGGCAGCAGCCACTACGGCGGCAGCAGCAATAGCAGCAGTAGCGGTAGCAGTCGTAACAGCGGCAGCAACAACAACACCAATAGCAGGAGCAACAATAGTGGTGCCGGTAGGAGTAGCATTAGTGGCAGCTGTAGTAGGGGCAGTGGAACCAACAATGGCAGTAATGGCAGCAATAGCAGTAGCAGTAGGTGCAGCGGTAGCTGCAGCAACAGGAGCAATAGTAGCAACTGCGGTGGCGACAACAATAGTAGCAGCAAATGTTGTATATACGTACATATATACACACATATTACTATAGTATTTGTACATATAATGTTACAACATTATATGTACATATATACTGAGTATATACGTACTCAGTATATATGTACATATAATACTACAGTAATATATGATAATATACACTACAGTATATATGAACATATATACTATAGTATTATATATTTATCAAAACATAACTTTTTTTATTTGTTTTTTTTGATTTATTCACTTATTTAAATTTCGTACTGATATGGTACCTCATTGTTCTCCATATGAAGGTTGTATAAGTGAGAGATTTTTTTTACTAGACATGATGCACAGTGACTCGGACAGCTTTGTAGCAGCTGAAAGATGGTGATCGGAGGAGCTGAGGATGAGAAAACAGCATCAATGCACAGATAGATTATATTTTATGTACTATCGGTAGATACATTGATGAATAAGATGTAATAAAATTTTGTTATGTAATTTTTTAAAATATGCAAGACAAGGATTGTTAGATTATATTTATTCAAAATTATTATTCTAATAATTTATTCATGATTTTGCCTTGCACATTAGCATGGTGGAGTGCTCATCTTTTCTATGTTCAAGGTTCCTATTTATTTGTTCATGGTTATTGCTACAAATGATCAGTCTCTATTTCATCTGCTAGTTCTTTTGTTAGTTTGTTAGCTCGGTCATGGCGGTGTAGAGGAACCCCCATATAACCCTTAGGACTGATAAAGAGTTCTGGTTATGGGAAGACAAGATGTGAAGTTTGATGCCTCAAGCCTAGCTAGTGGCTCGTCTTCCAGGTTTTTCTCTGATTTTTTAGAGATATTTTCCAAAATTTAAATAATCTTTGAATTTATTATTTATGTTGATAGCAAAGTTATGTTGCAGTTTTGTTAAGTATAAATGGGATAATACTAATTTGTGGTAGTTCTATGTCATTTGAGGCTATGTGATTATATATATGTACATATAATACTGCAGTATATACCTATATATATACTGTAGTATATAGGAAAATTTTAAAAAATATAATTAATAACAAATTTTAAAATTTTGAAATATAAAAAAAATATAAATTTTTTCATTAAAGTTTAAAAATAATAAATTAATATTTAAAAATAAATACATATATGTTTGCCCCTAGAAAAATTTTTAAGAATTAAATAATTGAGTAATATTTTTTCTATTAACTTTTAACATTTGGTCTTTATTAAAATAATTAATATAACTTTTTTAAATTATCTTATCACTTTAAGTAATTTTTTGAATTTTAAAAAGTATAAATGATATCAAATAATATGAAATTTTATGCCTTTAAAATTATTACATATTATCTTCATAAAAATTAATATGATGAATTCTTAAAAGTTTATATACATAAAATATAAATTTTTATATATTTTTTAACATTAAGAGTATTTTATAACTCTCAGGAGAGTGGATAGAAGACAAATCATCTTTTCAAGTATGCCTTATTATATCAAGTTTGTTAATTTTATAGCTATTTGATATTTTTTTAATAAGGCTAAACATATATATTTTTTAAATTGTTTATATATTTATTGTTTAATTAATATTATAATAATAAATTTTAAGGTGTATATTTTTTATTTGTACCTTACTACACCCACATTAATTTAGTTGAAAAAATTTTGATAATAAAGAAAATAATTGAATCTTTTTGTATTATATATATATATATATATTATATTATTTATTTAATGTTTATATAATTTAAAATTTAAATATTTTAGAAATATATATAATTTGTTATTTAATGTTTATTTTGTCGAGACTAAGTCCTCCATCTTTCTCCTAACATTTTCGAAGAATAAGCGACACAATTAATTAACAATCCTCCAATCTTCTTTCAACACCGACGAAACATAAACATATTCGAATTAAGCGATAATTTGTTATTGATTTAAGGTACATTTTCTACCCTAATTCTTCATCGATTATCATAAAGCGTATTTAATCTGTTAATTTTTTTTCTGAAATTCTTCTTCTTTAATCGTATACATTAGTTTAATAATACTTATTGTGATGCATACCTAATGCTTTTTTTTTTGTGTTGGGCAGTAGGTATGCTAATATAAACTTAATTTAATTATACTTTTTTTAAATACATATTCTGTTAATTTAATTATACTTTTTTTAAAATACTTGTTCTGTTAATTTAATTATAATTGGATTGCTTATATAAACTTAATCGTATATAATACAAATTTGGTGTTTTGTGTTGGGCAGTGTGTATATAACACATAAATATATAAGTGTATTTTATTATATTTATAACTATAAAAATAGTTTACATAAACATAACTATATATAAATATAATAACATATATAAATATCATAATTTTATATATGATACATTCAATATACATGTTGTGTATTTCAGATATAATTACTATTATACATATAACATTATATACATATTTTACACAAATAAAGATATATTGACTTTATGATAGGATTTTAATAATGTATATTTGAAATTTGTAAGTCATCATTATGAAATACACGTCTAATAAATTTGCATTATGAAAATATCTATTATTCCATAATGCCTTGCCTACCTAATAAGTATAATTAAATTAATATTTGTAAACTATATTTTATACATGACTTTATGTATAGGGAAAACCACGCACTCTTATAAAAATATAAGAGTGTCTTTAATATCTGTAAATTTAAAGTATAGTCACATTAATATATGTTAATGTCAAATAAATATCTGTAAATATTTATTGATCGGTTTTCAATTAGTTCAAATAAAAATGTAATAGGCTTTATGTATACTGATACTAATTTACAAGAGATTTAAATACATGTATATATTTGACTATATTTTAATTACTATGTTTAATTAAATGTCGCATAGGCTCCCTTATAAATACCCTAGCATTGACTATCAATATGATTCATACTGGATTAAAATATATAAGATATCCAGCTCATCTGACATACATTATTTCTTACATGAATTTATGCCGATGACTTTTTGATACGTTTGAGAAGTTCCACCTATATGGATGAGTAGCTCTCACATATTTTATCACCTCTATAGCCATTGACTCATAAATTGTATAACATGGACTTGATATTGTTTACTTATTGTAAGCTAACCATAGAATTATTTACTTGAGTAAACACTAGAAACTATTTACTTATTGTAAGCTTAGATAATAAAGAAACTTTGATAATTAATCCAAATAATCAATATCTATGAAATGTTAAACAATATTCATAGAGTTAACTTTATTACTTGTTAAACTCATATACTTGTGAAACATTTTACCATGCTATAAAATAAATAACACTTGCATTGATTTTTGTAGTGTCTTGTCTCTCTATAATTTCAATACTTAATGGTCTTTGAGCTATTATAATTACAATGATTCTTAGTTTAGACGTCTTGTTTTTGTTTTGCTTTGACATTTTCTCTTGGCTGAAATTCTTTCAATTAACTTTGTATATAATTATAAAATGGTTGATGTTTCACTTGTCTATCACTGTTGAATCTCCTTGATGAGAATTAGATCGTGAACATCATCAAATTTCAATTTATTAGTTCTTCATTAACTATGAGCAACTATAATTGTAATATGTTATTTTTTGATAGAGAACACAGAAGTATCAATGCACATACTTCATCATTGACTTCAATTCCAAACAAACTTACTTGGGGTGTGATAGTGTTTACTTTATTGACTTGTTGGGCCACTGATGTGCTTTATGTCAACTTCAGATTGAAAAAAAACCTCATCATGTGAACTTTTTTAACATCAAATAGTTTTTCGTATATACTAGCAAGAGCCATCGTAAGCCTTACTATGCTCTTCTCAATTTTTATATTGAAAGTAAGTTTGTAAGATATCATATTTCAGATGAATTCAAGTGCTAGTATGTGCTCTTCTTTCTTCGTACACTCTATCATCTTCCACATAAGGGGTTGATATAGATTTTTCTAGTATATATAATCCTTCATCTATATTTACAAGAATCCAAATTTCGTTCTATAGATTTTTTTTATTTTCACTTTTCCTTCAAATGCAGTTATTACTGCCTACAAAATATAAATTCTTCTAGACAATTCTTGCAAAACACTGTGTATGAAAATTGAGAACACCTCTTTTAACATGCTGATATTGTCTACAAATTTTTTACTATTTATTCAATTCATTATTATCATCAATAGTAACTTCGCCCAATGGTGCATCATAATGCACAACCTAAACCTATAATAACAAATGTTGATAATAACTTGATTTCCTATTTGTTAGATAGACATTTAGATAAACTGACAAATATAAAGGTAAATAGATCGGTTGAGTGATAGATATATAGATAGATATATAAATAAATAAATAAATAAATATAAATAAATAAATAAATATATATATATATATATATATATATATATAATGATTGACAAATAGGCTAATAAATAGAAAGATAGTTAGATTGTTTGAATGATAAAAAAATAGAAAGAAGATATATAAATTATTTGATAAATATAATAGTTAGATAGTTACATAGATATATAGATTGACATATAAATATTTTGACATAAAATAGATAGATAGAAGGATAAACAGATACACAAATATATAGTTAAACTTATGGATAGATACATAGATATACAAATAGACATATTGATTGATTGATTGACAGATTTATAGATAGACTAATATGCTGATAAACTGATAGACTGATATATTGATAGAGAGGTAGATAGATATATAGAAAGACAGATAAAGAGATATATAAATAAATAATTAGAAAGACAAATAGATGGATAGATAGGTAGGTAGGTAGAGAGCTATATAGATAGATAGATAAATTAAATATAGATAGATAGATTGATTGATAAACAGATAAATATATGGATATAAAGATAGATAGATAGATAAACAAATTGATAGATAGATATATTATAGATATACAGATAGATAGATTAATTGATAGATAGATATATTTTTAGATATAAAGATAAATAAATAGATAGACCTTTAGAAAGTTATATAGATAGAGAGATAAATAGCCAGATATATAGACAGATAGATAGATTATTAGACAGATAGATAGACAAATAGATATAAACATAAATTGATAGATAAATAGACAGACAGATTGATAGATAGAAAGTTAGATAGATAGATATATAGATAGATAGATAGACAAATAGATAGATTGATTGATAGATAGATTTATATATAGATTGATATACAAATATATTGACAGATTGATCGACAAATTGATAGAGAGATTGATAGACTATTTGATAGACAGATTGATAGAGATGGTGATAGATAGATATATATATAGACAAACACATAGAAAGATAGATACACACATACAAAGATAAGATAGATAGATAGATAGATAGACAGACATATTGATTGATTCATATATATATAGAAAGATAATTATACAGATAGATAGATAGAGAGATAGATAGATAGACAAACATACATAAAGATAAATAGACAGATATAGATAGATAGATAAACAAATATATAGACAAATTAATAGATAGATATATAAATAGACAAATAGATAGACATATAGTTAGACATATTGATAGACACTTAGATAGATAGATATATATATATATATATAGATTGATTGATTGACATTTAGATATATAGAAAGATAATAGATAGATAGATAGAAAGATTGATAGATAAAAACATAGGTAAAAAAATTGATAGATATATTGATAGATAGATAGATAAATAAATAAATAGATAAATATAGAGATAAATATATAGTTAGATATAAAGATAGATAGATATAGTAAATATATTGATAGATATATAGACAAATAGATATATAGATAGATTGATAGATATATATACACATATAGATAGAGAGATAGATAGATAGATCGATAGATATTTAGATAAGTAGACAAATAGATAGAGAGTTAGACAGATAAATAGATATATAGATATATTGATAGAAAGATATATTGATAGATAGATAGATATATAGATAGAAATATTGACAGAATGATAGACATATAGATAGACAGGTTAATAGACATTATAATAGATAGATTAAAAGATTGATTGATATATAGATTTAAAGAAAGATTAATAGAGAAATTGATAGTAAGAATGATAGATAGATTGAAAAACATATTAAATGATAGATAGATAGATATATTAATAAAAATATAGATAGACAGATTAGATAGACAGATATATAGATATATTATTAGATAGATAGATTGACAAATAGATTGATAGATATAAATTGACAGATAGATAGAGATAAAGATAGAAAAAAAGATATTCAGATCTAAAGACATATAAATAGACAGAAAGATATACTAATAGATAAATAGATATATAGATAGAAAGATAGATAGAAAGATAGATAGACATATAGATAGAAAGAAAGATAGATAGATAAATCGATAGATTCCTAGATAGATAGATAAATAGATAGAAAAATAGATTAGATAGATAGATAATTATTTTATAAAATCATATATTAATTAGGTTCAAATATTTGCACACAATATTTATTATAAAACATATAATTCATAATTCTTAGCCTGATATATAATATTTAATAAAATACGTTCACAAATTTTGCTATTAGAATATTATACCTAATATTTTATTAATTAATAATATTTTACAAAATTTTATTAAACATATAATTAGGGTTTACGTCAATTATGAATAATTGTGTGTGTATTAGCTAAATTGACTCTCTGAACTAGGTAAAGATGGACCTCCCTCTCTAGTGACAATCTCTTGAAGTCTATTGATCCTATTTATTTCTCTCATTAGAACTCTTTATTGCCATACAAAAAAGGGATTGAGATTTAGTGGAAGAAATTGGGTTTACATTCAAAAAGCTATTCAGCAGGCTGTTTACCGACAAGGAGATGAGGATTTTGATGCTAGGTCTTAATGCTGGTGGTAAGACAACCATTCTGTATAAGTTGAAGCTTGTTTAATTGTAACCACAATTCCTACTATTGTCTTCAACGTAGAGACAGTTGGATACAAAAACATCAATTTCACTATGTGGGATGTTGCGAGTCAAGACAAGATTCACCCTTTCTAGAAAGATTACTTCCAAGATACCAAAAGTCTCATATTTGTGGTGGACAAAAATGACAGAGATCAAGTTGTTGAAGCCATAGATGAGTTGCATAAGATGCTAAATGAAAAAAATCTTCGAGATGTAGTTTTGCTGGTGTTTGCCAATAACCAAGATCTTCCCAATGCGTTTAATGCAGCTGAAATTACTAGCAAGCTAGTACTTCATTCTTTATACCAAGGCCGTTGGCACATTCAGAGCACATGTGCTATCTCTAGTGAGGGCCTTTATGAGGGTTTTGATTGGCTTTCCAATTACATTTCCAACAAGTCATAAATAATTTTAGAATGATGAGACAAGCTTTGTTGACATATCTGGATGTAGACGTAATCTTTGCCTATTTTGCTTGAGTTTTGTTCTAATATGTGGATGACATCATCTATTTCTAGGAGATTCAAATTTTATTTATATTTATATATTGAATGCCTGAAATACAAGATCACATTTACATTGTTCTGATCTGTTGTATGCTGAACTTGTTTGTTTTTTGTTTTGTCATTTTTCCATTGGATCCCATGGGTATGAGAACATATAACTATAAATAATTGTCTTTGACTATATGTATAACTATAAAATATTATACATTATTATATTTAAAAATATAAGTAACAACATATATTTAATATACTTTTTTATAAGTTAGTATATAAAAGTGTATTTTACCATATATATACCTATAGATAACTATATGTATACATATAGAAAATTACATAAAAAAATATATATACCTACATGTATAGATATAAGTATAACTATATGTGTAACTATATGTATAACCACATATAACTATATTTATAATTACATGTGTAATAACATACAACATTATTTTAACTATATGTGTATAACTATATATAAATATTTGTATAACTATATAACACTTTATATAATTAAATATAACTATATTTGTAACTATGTATACATATATGTAATTTTATATATTTGTTTATAACTTTATATATTTATGTATAACTATTTGTATGAATATATCTATATATAACTATATGTTTAACTATATAAATATATTTACAGCTATATTTACTATATGTATAATAACATATAACTATAGATAATTATATCTTATTATATGTATAACTTTAAAAGCTTTATACCTAACTTAATTAAAATATATAATTTACAACTTATATTTAATATATATTTGTATATATTAGTATATAAAAATGTATTTTATTATATCTATACCTATACATAACTATATGTATAATTATATAAAATTATAAAAAAATATATATATACCTACATGTATAAATATTTGTATAACTATATAACACTATATAATTAAATATAACTATATTTGTAACTATGTATACATATCTGTAAATCTATATATTTGTTTATAACTTTGTATACATTTATGTATACCTACTTATAATTACTTGGAGCTAAGAAACAATGCAAAACAGCCTCATAAATCAGGTATTATTTGGATGATAGCTATTGTGTGCTACTTTCTTTTTCCTTATAACACTAATGTATGCTGATTAAATATTATTAAAATTTGAAACTTGTAATCATATCACAATGTTTCTATAATAATGAGAGTAATATAAGCTCTAATTTATTTAACAATTTTTATCCTTAGTTAATTGGGTACACTCTGGAAAGACACATGAGTTGGTAATGAAATCATACAAATCTCATGAGTTTGATGTTGCTTAAAATAAGGAATTGGAGCTATGCATCAATGCAAACCAGCATCAAAAATCAGGTATGATATTGATGATAGCCATCACAAACTGCTTTCATTTTCCTTATTAAACTAATGAATGCTGAAAAAATGGTCATAAAATTTGAAACTCGTAATCATATTAGGTTTGCTATTATGTTTCTTTCAAGGCTAATTTATAAACTTCTATAGACTATTATACATTTATATTTAATATTGCTTCTCATATAGTATGTGCTTTGCTTATTCACTTGATATCTACATGAAAACATCATTTGAGTAGCCAAGTAATTTTACACGTGGAACTTTATTGAGTATATATGTACATGTGCACTGTAGTGTACATGTACATATATAATGATATATATGTATTAGTTTTTACCAGTATATATGTACATACTTGTACATATATACTCTGCAATGTAAATGTGCATACATGTACATATATACTATAGCGTATATGTATACGCGTATATATTTACATATACACTACAGTGTATATGTTCATTTACTCAGTATATATGTACATATAAATACTTGTACATGTGTACCAGTATATATGTACATATACATATATACCACTATGTACATATATACTCTTATATATATATATGTACATATATATCAGTATATATATACATATATACTACAGTATATATGTACAAATATATTACAATATTATATATTTATGACATTAAGATTTACAAAATCATGACATAGAGTTTTTAGTGATGTAGAATTTAGCATGGTTTGTATTAAATCAAAATTTTGCAAGGTTTGTAGTAATCTAAAACTCTTCATATGTTATATCTGCTACTAAACTATATGTGTATACCTATATATAAATATTTGTATAACTATATAAACTCTATATAATTAAATATAAGTATATTTGTAATTATGTATACATATATGTATATATATTTGTAAATCTATATATTTTTTTATAACGTTGTATATATTTATATACAACTACATATAACTTCATGTATGAATATATCTATATATAACTATATGTTTAACTATATATAACTAATTATAACTATATATACTATATGTATAATAACATATAAATATAAATACTTGTATCTTACTATATGTATAACTATAAAAATCTTTTACATTTAGATTAGAGAGTAATCAGCTATAAGAATAAAAAAGTAAATTTTATGATTAATAAAAAAAATTAATAAAATATTAAGAAAATAATTATATTTGTTTAATGAAATTATGATTATGAAGTATCTGAAGATGATAACTTTTTAATTCAAATAAGATAAATGTAAGTTATAGGTTGGTTTGTCGAATATGAGTTTTTATAACCTGTTAAAATACTTAGACATCAATTATTGTTCTACTTTTTTTAGAGGACATGAAGAATCTAGATGCAATGAGTTTGTAAAAATTATATAAAATTGTTTTTCGTGATATCTAAAAAGTCTCGTGATTAGGTGATCTTTAATGTGATTAGTGTATATTAAAATCTATCGTATTTATGATTGTGAATATTATTTTAGATAGGAAAATCAAATTACAATCAATATTATTGAAAATTTGTTATGATAGAAAGATTAAGATAATACATATATGAGTTTTGAAAATCAAATTCATATATTACAAAAAAATACATATGATGATGTATATGATAAAATTTAAAGTTGTACAGATCATAACAGTTAGATTGAAAATGATGTTATAATTTTTATCATTTTATGACTTAATGATTTGTAATATTTTTTATGTTTTAGTTTTATTTTTAAAGATTATGTTACCATATTTTAATTTAATAAGTATTAATTATAAATTTAATTTAAATAATTTTTTTAATGTTTTTTTTAATTCATAATTTTAAATTTTCTATATACTAGGTGTGTGTGTGTGTGTATATATTTTGCATTTACATTATGTATACATGTATCTACATAATAATTTCTATCTATATACAATGTGTATATGTATATATTCAATTTGAGTGTGTATACACATTGTATGTACATTCTATATACATTATGTATGTATTTTGTATATTGTAATAGACAATAATTATATTATGTGTATATATAGATACACATAACAATTAACACATCTATGTTATGTATAATATATTGATATAATGCTACCATCATGCTCAACACTTTCCTCCTGCACACACTATCCATGGGACATGGCCCATAGTAGTCTAGGGTCCAGGGCCTAGGACCTTGTGAGGTGGACTAGGTGCCATGGACAAGCCCTGACTAGGGTATGCTTGGCTCTCCTGGTTCAGACCCTGCCTATTCTAGGTTGGGCACGTGCTTGGCCAAATAATAATCATTCTCATCATAATTGTTGGCAAAGATTTTCATGAGAACTATGTGGAGTATCTTAATTTTTTTTTCTATGAAGTTTGAGGTGATGAATATATATAATATTCATTATATTTATTGCATAATTTTAATTTATGTATTTTTATTTAACTTGTATATAGTCTAGGTAGTGTAGTGCTTATATTGATGGCATGCTTCAAACACTTTTACTTTTGTTCTTTAAAAAAAACACCATGTGTCTTGGGGCAGTCTTCAACATATTATCTGAAATGATGGTGGTTGTGGTGGTATTATCACTTTTATTTCTCCCATTTTATATCACGTTCAATAATATAAATACATGCATTTAGGTGCCTGATTCTTAATGCAACCAAACCTATAAAAGTGATTAAGTACAATGCCACACAGAAGAAGAAATACATGATGAAAATTTATCTTCGAGCGCAAGTTAGATTTATAAGGTAGAAAGCATGTTGTGATTGAATTAGCATCAAGGTCATTGGAGATTGTATTATTTAGTTTTGCCACGTGTTATTTTTTTGTTATGTTTTGGAAGATAAAAATTCTGTTTGTTTGTACATGTACTGTCCTGATTTTCATTGCACGACTTTTTTTAGTTTTTATTTGTCAATTAGTTTTTGTAAAGTCTGAAGCCTGTGCAATTTGTTAATGATACTAGGTTTCTACTTACCATGCAGAGTTGGATGTTCTGGCAATGCAATACTAGGCCTCCTGTGCTAGCTCTTGTGGTGTGATTATCTTTCTTTTCAGTCATGTGGTGCATGACATGCACTGTATATGTACAAGTATATAAGTATGAATATACTTGGTATATACAAACGTATATAATGAGTATATACATAGGTATATAACGAGTATGTACATAAGTGGGTGCATATATTTATTTGTAGATATGTATATATTGTCTTACATACACACCCATTCTCACACACACACACACACACACACACATGTTTGAATATATAATTGCTCAGACTAATTTAGTCATCATCATGCATTGCTTACCGATGCAGGTCATAAAAGTCATGAATATTAGGCCTTTCCCAAATTGTGGCATGAAGATATTTCTTATCTATGCCAGACTGGCAGACATAGGTTGGTCTTAAATCTTTTAGTAATTGTGTAGATATGCAATTATCACATGGTACAAAGCATATGTATGAAGAAATAAGTTTTCTTGTTGTAAGCACTTCAATGATTGGTTATAAGTGTACTGTCTTAGGATGATGATAATGATGCTCGTGTAGTGTCGATTAATTTTATTACATCTCACAAAATTGTATTCAATTGGAAGGAAACACATATCATTACATGATTTTTACAGGCCGCAAGTGCCAAAAGGAATATCGGGTCCTATTTAGGGAGAAGTAGATCGCGGCCATGTCAAAAACTCACTCCATCTCAAAATAAGTGGTTGGTAGGGAACTTTATCAATCGAGCATCATCGCCAGCCCCACTTTTATTATCAGCGTAGCAGCGACAGTGGCAACGGCAGTAGTGGTAGTGGTAGCTGCAGCATAAGCTGCTGCAGCAATGGCTATAGCAGGGGCAGTGGAACTAGTAATGGCAGCATCAGTAGCGGCAGCTACAGCAGTAGCAGTAGGAGCAGTAGTAGCAGCAGCGGCGGTGGCAGTAGCAGCAGCAGTGGCAGTGGTAGTGGCAGCGGCAGTAGCAACAGCAGGAGCAATAGTAGCAGCAGCAGCGGCAGTAGCAGCGGCGGCGGCAGTAGCAGCAGCAGGAGCAATAGTTGCAGTGGTGGTGGCTGTAGCAGCAACAAAGGCTATATATACATACGTATATACGCACATATATTACTACAGTATTTGTACATCTAATACTATAGTATTATATGTACATATATACTGAGTATATATATACACAATATATATGTACATAAAATACTGTAGTAATATATGATCATATACACTATAGTATATATGAACATATATACTATAGTATTATATATTTATCAAAACATAACTTTTTTTAATTTTTTTTTGATTTTATTCACTGATTTAAATTTCATACAGATATGGTACCTCATTATTCTCTATATGAAGTTTGTATAAGTAAGAGGATTTATTATTAGACATGATGCACCGCGACTCGAATAGCTTTGTAGCAGTAGAAAGATGGTGATTGGAGGAGCTGAGGATGAGAAAGAAATATCAATGCACTGATAGATTATACTTTATGCACTATCAGTAGATACATTGATGAATAAGATATAATAAAATTTTATTGTCTTTGTTTTAAATATGTAAGACAAGGGTTCCTTAGATTGCAGTTATTCAAAATTATTATTCTAATAATTTATTCATCATTTTGTGTTGCACATTAGCATGGTGGAGTGGTCCATTTTTCTATGTTTAAGTTTCTTATTTATTTGTTAATAGTTACTATTACATATGATCAGTCTCTATTTCATCTGCCAGTTCTTTGTTAGCTTGTCAGCTCAGTCATGGCGGGGCAGAGCAACCCCCTTATAAGCCTTGGGACCGGGAGAGAGTTTTTGTTGAGGGGAGGCAAGATGCGAACTTTGATGCTCCAAGCCTACCTCGTGGCTCGTCTTCCAGGTTTTTCTCTAATAGTTTTTAGAGATATTTTCTAAAATTTAAATAATCTTCGTATTTCATATTTATGTTGATAGCAAAGTAATCTGTCATCTTTTTGAAGTATAAATGGGATAATACTAATTTGTTGCAGTTTTGTATCATCCGAGGTTATGTGATTATATATATGTACATATAATATTGTAGTATATACGTACATATATACAGTAGTATATAGTGCATATATACTGAGTATATATGTACGTATATACCGAGTACATATAACCCAGTATATACGTGCATATAAACTTAGTATATACGTGCATATATACTCAGTATATACGTGCATATATACTCAGTATATACGTTCATATATACTCAGTATATACGTGACTATATACTCAGTATATACGTGCCTATATACTCAGTATATACGGGCGTATATACTCGGTATATACGTGCGTATATACTCGGTATATACGTGCGTATATACTCGGTATATACGTACGTATAAACTCGGTATATACGTACTATAAACTCGATATATACATACGTATATAATCGGCACATACATATGTATATACTTGGTATATACACACATGCATGTTGTAGTATATAAGTATGTATATACTTAGTATATACATACATATATACTATAGTATGTATGTATATACCATAGTATATGCACATATAATACTGCAATATTATATTTAAATATATACTTAGTATATACACACATATAAACTTTGTATATACATGCATATACTCGGTATACACGTACTTTATACTCGATATAACATACTATATACTATGTATATACATACTATATACTCTGTATATATGTAAATATATACTCGGTATATACGTACATATATACTTGGTATATACATAAATATATACTCGGTATATACATACTTATATACTAGGTATATACGTACTTATATACTCAGTATATACGCACATATATACTGTACTATATGCACATATAATACTGTAGTATTATATGTGCATATAATATTGTAGTATTAAATGTACGTATATATCGAGTATATATGTACTCTGTATATATGTACATATAATACTTCAGTATATATGTAGATATACACTAGTAATATATGTAACAAGTGAAATGTTTTTATATATGTAGATATATACTACAATATTATATATTTATCAAAACATAATTTTTTTTATTTATATATTTTGATTTTATTGGCTTGTTTAAATTTCGTATAGATATGGTACCGCATTATTCCTCATATGAAGCTTATATAAGTGAAGAGATTTTTTACTAGACATGTTGAACTGTGACTCGAATAGCTTTGTCGTAGAAGAAAGATCGTGATCAGAGGAGTAGAGAGAAAGAAAGCAATGTTAATACATGGATATATTATATTTTATGCATTGTCGATAGATACATTGATGAATAAAATGAAATACAATTTTGTTATATTTTTGTTTGATTTATGTAAATTATTGAATCAGAATAATTAATTAAATGATTTTATTTTTTGTCAATTATAAATTATTATTTATAGTTTCGGTTTTAATTCAATTTAATATAAAAATATTAAATTATTTAATTAAATACTTTGAAAAATAAAAAAAAATTCTGAAAATAGTTTCAGAATGAAAAAAAGCTAGGGAATTTTCTATTGCTAATTTAGCTTAGGAATTTTTCCTTGCTAATTTAGCTAGAGAATTTTCCTTTGCTAATTTAGCTAGAGAAATTATTATTTTAGCTAGAGATATTACCGTCACTAAAACTTTAGCTATGGACTATTTCCCTCGCTAATTTTTAGCGACGAGCACTTTAGATTAGGAAAGCTTCTGTTAACATATAAGTTTAGCGACGGAAAAGCCCCAGTTAGCTAGGGAATTTTCTCTTGCTAATTTAGATAGGGAATTTTCACTTACTAATTTAGCTAGGAAAATTAATATTAAATATATAACATTTAGTTATATATTTAAAGAGAAGGATCAGTAGATACTATTTTGAAGGATAAAATGCAGGAAATAGAAGAAGTGAATGATGAGATGAAAGAAGTTAAGAATGCAATGCAAAAGCAGATATCTTATATAGAGTCATAGTTAATGGCCTTAACGTAGAAGATAGCATACTAACTTCTAGCAGAGAAACCATGCAGGAGAAGCAAGCACAAATGCACTAACTAATGATGAAGATGATGATTTAGTTTTAAATGATTATATACTTATGTAATCTTTTTGTTTTAACTATGTAACTATTGTATCAGAATAATTTCTAAATTGTTTTTACTTTTTGTTAATTATAAAAAATGGGTTATAGTATATATTTTTATTCAATTTAATATAAATATTTAAAAATATGTAATCAAATTTTTTGTAAAAAATTAAATTGTGAAAATATATTTGGAATGAAAATGGCTAGAGATTTTTCCCTCCCTAATTTAGATAGGGAAGTTTCTATATATATTCAGGAGACAAATATTAATTACTACTCTTAATTATGATCAAAACATTAAGGAAAAAAATATAATTAGCTAGGGATTTCTGTAATTCAAAAATTTGCTAGGGAAGTTTTTTTCGATTAATATTTTGTGATGAGCACTTTAGCTTTGGATAATTTACATCATAAATCCGTTGCTATTCTATTTTAACGACAGAATTTCTTATAATAATTAAGGAAATATCCTTAGTTATTTTGACTTTTTTTGTAATGCTATATGTCTATCTATCTATTCATCTACCTATCTATCTATTTATCTTTATATTTATCTATCTATTTATCTAACTGCCTATCTGCATATCTACCTAATTGTCTAACTAACTAATTATCTATCTATCTACATGTCTATCTATCTATCTATAGATTTGTTGAAATGTCTATCTATATATTTGTCTATCTTTCTATCTATCTATCTATCTCACTATCTATCTATCTATTTATCTGTATGTCAATCTTTCTACCTATTTATCTATCTATCTATCAATTTGACTATATTTCTATCTTTAAATATCTCTATCTGACTATCTATTAATTTGTATATCTCTATTTATCTATCTATCTATCTTTTTGTATATCTATTTGTTATCTATTTGTTATCTATCTATATGTCTATCTATTTATCTGTCTATCTTTTTATCTGGTAATATTTTGATCTATCTATCTACCATTTTATCTATTTATCTATCTATCTATTTATCTATCTATATACTTGCCTATTTATCTATTTCTCAATCAATTAATCAATCTATCTATTTATCTGTAAATCTAAATAACTATATATCTGTCTATCTATATATATGTCTATCTATCTATCTGTCTGTCTGTCTATCTTTCTATCTATCTATCTATCTCTATGCTGTCTATATGTTTATCTTTCTATATACCTATCTTTTTATCTATTGATCTGTCTATCTCAATCTATCCGACAATTTGTATATTAGTTTTTCTATCTATTTATCTATCTATCAATCTATCTATCAGCCTATCTATCTATCTATCTATCTATCTATCTGTGTATAGGTATATCATTCTATTTGTCTATCTATCTATCTATCTATATATCTCTATCTATTCATCTATCTATCAGACTATTTAATTATGTTTCTACACTAATAGAAAAACCCCATATAGTTAGTGATAATTCCCTAGCTAAATGAGCATTTTTTAACTAAACGGGATATAGCAATGGATTACTGACGGATCAGTTCTCAATCTAAAGTGCTTCTCGCTAAAATTTAGGGAATGAAAGTGTCCCTGGCTAAAATATAGCGATGGAATAATGCCTTTCTAAAAAAATAAATTCCTTCGCTAAATTAGCAAGCTAAATGAGATTTTTCCGTTGCTAAATGAAAATAATGATGAAAGATTTCCCAAGCTAAAGTGCTCATCGCTAAATATTAGCGATGGAAAAAGTCCCTAGTTAAATAAATTTACTGATTAAAAATCTGTTACTAAAATAAAGATATCCCTATCTAAATTAGTTAGGGAAAATTACCTAGCTAAATTAGCAAGGGAATTTTCCCAAGCTTAATTTGCTAGGAAATTTCCCATAGGAAATTTTCCCTAGCTTAATTAGCTAGGAAATTTTTACTAGCTTAATTTGCTAGGGAATTTTCCCTACCTAATTTAGCAAGGGGAATTTTTGCTAGAAAATTTAGATAGGGAAAATTTGCTAAATTAGCTAGGGAATTTTACCTATCTATTTTAATTTAAAACCTATTTTTAGAATATAATTTACTTTAAAAGTTTATAATTAAATAATTTAATATTTTTATATTAAATTGATTAAAAACAAAAACTATAAATGATAATTTATAATTAACAAAAAATAAAATTATTTAATAACTTATTCTAATACAATATTTTACATAATTAAAATAAAAAAAATAACAAAATTTTATTACATCATATTCATCAATGTATCTACCGATAGTGCATAAAGTATAATCTATCCATTCATTGATATTGCTTTCTCTTCCTCTTTTCCTCTGATCACCATTTTTCTAGTGTGACAAAGCTATCCGAGTCACGGCACATCATGTCTAGTGAAAAATTTTTTCACTTATAAAAGATTTGTATGGGGAACAATGCGGTACCATATTTGTAAGAAATTTAAACTACTCAATCAAATCAGAATAAAAAAAAGTTATGTTTTGATAAGTATATAATACTATAGTATATATGTATATATCATCGCCGTTACCACCACCGCCACCGATACTACTACCATCCTTGCCACTACTACTGCTGCTGATAATAAAAGTATGGCAGGCGATGATGCTCGACTGATGAACTTGAGATTGTGCAAATTTTTGATGAGGTGACGAACTTCTTCTCCCAAAATAGGACCCGATATTACTCTTGGACCATAATTACACATCACTACATGAGCATCATCATCATCATCATCATTATAAGACATAGTACAATTAGAACCAATCATTGCAGAATTTAGAGCATAAAAACTTATTTACTCATACGTTTACTTTGCACCATGTGATAATTGCATATCAATACAATTACTAAGTTTTTAAAGACCAGCATCTATTTGTCTGGTGGGCCTGGACCAAAACTAGCCTACGAAAGCTTTAGGAAATGTCTAATATCCATTGCTTTTATTAATTGCATCTGTGAGCAATGCATGATGATGACCTGACCAGCCTGAGCAATTATATATTCAAAAGTGTGTCTGTGTGTAAATGGGTGTGTGTGTATGACAATATATACATGTCTACAAATAAATATATGCTCCCACTTATGTGCACACTTGTTATACCTACGTATATACTCAGTATATACTTACGTATATACCGAGTATATTGATACTTAATATACTCGGTATATGTACATATATAGTGCATGTCATGCGCCATGACTCTGAAAAGAAAGATCAACACACCACAAGAGCTAGCACATGAGGCCCTGTATTGCACTGTCACAACATCCAACTCTGCATGATAAGCAAAAACCTAGTATCATTAACAAATTTCATAGGCTTCAGACTTTAAGAAAACTAATTGACAAATAGAAATTTTAAAAAGTTGCTGGGTGAAAATTATAATAATACATGCCCAGAAAAATATAATTTTTATCTTCCAAAACAAAACAAAAAAACAACACATGCAAAAACAAAATAATTTAATCTCCAATGTCCTTGATGCTAATTCAATCACAACATGATTTCTATCTTATAAATCTAACATGCTCTCGAAGATAAATTTTCATTATGTTTTTCTTCTTTTGTGTGACATTATACTTGGTCTCTTTGACAGGTTTGGTTGTGTTCGGAATGAGGCACCGAAATGCATGTATTTATATTTTTGAACATGATATCAAAGTGGGGGAAATAAAAATGATAATGCCGCTACCACCACCATCATTTCAGCTAACATGTTAGAGACTACCCCAAGACACCTGATGTTTTTTTAAAGAACAAAAGTAAAAGTGTTTGGAGTATGCCATCAATATAAGCACTACACTACCTAGACTAGATACAAGTGAAATAAAAAATACAAAAATTAAAATAGTGCAATAAATATAATGAATATTATATATTTTAATCACCTCAAACTTAAAAGTAAAAAGAAATTATGATACTCTAGATAATTCTCATTAAAATCTTTGCCAACAATTGTGATGAGAATGGTTATTGCCTTGCCCAACACGTACCCAACCTAGAATAACCAAGGTCTGAACTAGGAGAGCCAGCCAAGTGCTCTTCAGGGCCTGGCCATGGCACCTTGTCCACCTCACAAAGGACAAGGCCCTAGACGATGGACCCTTGTGGGCCATGTCCCCTGGACAGTGTGTGCAGGTGGCAAGTGCTGAGCATTATGGCAGCATTATATCAATATATTATACATAACATAGAAGTTTGAATTGTTATGTGTATCTATATTTTCACATAATATAATTATTGTGTATTACAATATACAAAATACATACATATTGTATATATAATGTACATACAATGTGTATATATACTCATATTGAATATATACCTATACACATTGTATATAGACAGAAATTATTGTGTATATACATGTATACATAATATAAATACAAAATATATACATACTTACCTAGTATATAAAAAATTTCAAATTATGAATTTTAAAAATTAAATAACAATAAAAAAATTTTTTAATTTAAAATTATAATTAATTATTATCAAATAAAAAATGGTAACATAATCTTTCAAAATAAAACTAAAACATAAAAAATATTACAAATCATTAAGTCATAAAATGTTAAAAATTATAAGATCCTTTTCAATCTATCTATTATGATCTATACAACTTTAAATTTTATCATATACATCATCAAATATATTTTGTTGTAATGTAGAAATTTGATCTTGAAGACTCATCTATGTATTATCTTAATCTTTCTATCATAACAAATTATCGATAATATTGATTGTAATTTGATTTTCCTATCTAAAATAATAATAACAATAATAAATATGATAGACTTTAATATACAATAAACATAGTAAAGATCAGAAAATCACGAGACATTTTAGATATCATGAAAAAAATTTTATATACTTTTTACAAAGTCAATGCATCTAGATTCTTTATATCCTCTAAAAAAAGTAGAATAATAATTGATGTCTAAGTATTTTAATAAGTTATTCTTATAGCTCTAACTTATCACATACCTCTAGCTAATTTGAATTAATTCATATTCATATCTAGAACAATAACGATGATAACAAGTTATTCATTTATAAAAAATGAATATATTCATATCTTAAGATAAAAATGACTTAAGTTTATATATTCCATGAATCAAATAACATTAATGCATTATTGTACATCCTAACATATTCAATGTTATATGATGTCTTTTTAAAAATGTATATTAAATGAAATCTACTGATAATTTTTTTTTAGTATTGAATCTTTTTAGTTTTAATGATCTTATGAAATTTTTTAATAATATATGATATGCTTTCAATGAGCAATATTCAATGATTCTCTTGGTATTACTTGAGAAGGATTGAATATGTTTAGTAGCATTTGATGCCAAGTCTATGTTTTTCAATCACATTCAAATTTTATTAATGATACGTCTTTTTATTATTGCATATGAATTTTTTTGATCAATTTCAATCATTTTCAATAAATATGTAAGATATGTTAACATATTTTTTATAGTTCATGATTAAATTATATGTGTTGTTCTTACAAAAATAAAATATACATCAAATAATTTGAAATAGAAAATTCATAAGAAATAATGAAAAAAAATAAACAATAAAATAAAATACAGACTAATAACACTTAAGATTTGAATGATAAAAAAATGAAAAAAAAAACTCTTTTATAAACGTGCAAGAGGAGCACTCAAATGAAAGAGCAAGCAAGATGAATCTTGACCCACCCATAGTTGACTTTTCCCCACATATCAATGATCTTCAATTTTATTGTTGGATTTTTATACAAATTGATAATTTTCAATAATATTAAATAATATCAAACAGTTGTTTAATGATATATGCGTTTAAATGATATATGTTTTATTTTGATATATGTTAACATTTGTTTTATGACACTTGATTTTTTTTATTATAATTCCAAAACAATTCATTAATATTTGACATCATAAAATCGATCTTACTCCATCAATATAGAAATATCAATATAAATTTATATGTGTCCACAAATTATTGTTCATTTTGAATACGAGAAAAAACTTTTGTTACACTTGCTTGTAAAAAGTTAAATAACGTACACTTTTAATAATTTTAATATGGTATATAAAACTAAAATATGAACATGTTGTGCAATTTTTAAAAAATAAAAAAATATTCATAAATAATTGAAGTCATAAAAAGTTGTCTTAAAACGATTTGAAAATAAATCACCAATATATAAAAAATATAAAAAAATATAAAATGATAAAAAATCATGAATATTTATCACATTTCAAACAAAATTGTTAAAAAAGTTAGATTTTCATGACATTTAATGGAAAACTCTCAGTGTCTATCAAAAATATTCTAACAATTATCAAGTAATTATCATTGAAAATATATCAAATAGTATTATCCCACCATCAAATGTATTGGATAATCTTCAAGATTCCTTCAATCACCACTTATATTGCAAAACAGCATCATAAAACTAAATTAATATACATTGTTTATATACATATATATATATATATATATTGCAAATTTACTGCATTTATACACACACACACACACACACACAACATCATATGTATATATGCATATGCATATATGTATGCAAATCTATAAATATATATAGATATATTGATGTTATTATATATGATGTATATATTTATATGTGAATTTTATAAATGACATACATGTACATATAAATTTACATATATGTGATAAAGGCGATCTTAAATCATGATTGAATAAAAAAATAATTACTTACTTATTTAATTTATAGTATTACATATATTTTTATGTGCTAAGAAGGCAACGGCTAGAAAATAAAATATAGAAAGAAAGCACATAATTTTGATCCAAAGATCATATCCTGATTATGATTCTAGGAAAATAGAATATATAAAAAGATATTTTAGTAAAATGAAGATTGTTGCTGGCGATAGTCATCTCTTAAAATATTTAGTTGCTAGATCTTTCTCTATTTGGTTTTTTTCATAGTGTGTTCATTTTCACTCCCCTTCAAGCATGGAAATGCAACAGAATGAGTGCTAAACTTCTATTGAAAGTCATTAAATAAGAGGTATTGAAAACTTTCATGAAAATATCAACAATTTTTTAGAGGAAAGATGACGGAGTTAAAAAATGCTGAACATGACATTTTCATGAATAAAATGGTAGTCAATTTCAATGTATTTGATGCAAGCATGAAACATATGATTATGTAATAAGTGAATAACATTTTGATTGTCATAGAGGAGGAGAGGTTGATGTTCGTTTTGAATTCCAATGTCATGGAGAAGATATTGGAGTCACATGAGATCAACAATAGTAGTGACAATAGTGCAATATTATGTTTATGCACTAGAGTGGGAGATGATAGGTTACTTTTTGGAACCAAAATTGATGTATTTTCATGAATAAAATGATAGTTAATTTCAATGTGTTTGATGCAAGCATGAAAAATATGGTTATGTAATAAGTGTGGATACCATTTTGATTATCATGAAGAAAGAGGGGGTGACATTCGAGTTGAATGCCAATGTCATGAAGAAGATATTGGAGTCACATGAGATTAGTAACAATAGTGACAATGGTGTGATATTATACTTATGCACTAGAATGAAAGATATTAGGTTACTTATTTGAAGCAAAATTAATGTAGTTTGATTCAAGAAAGATGCAAAAACTAAAAGTAATTTGTTGAGTTAAAAGGATGACTTACCTAATCTACATTACAAAAGGCATAAAAAGTAAGTGAATTTTATTATAAATATTTCAAACCACATGTGATGGTTTCCTTTATGCAACTAAGTATGTGTTTGACTACATGAAAGTCCATGGTTGGATTTTGGAAGTGTTGACTGACTAAGTTTATAGCATAACTATGATTAAGGCGAGTTAATGTGAGACATTGAAGGGAAACACAAAGTCATTGGTAAGTAATAAGATTAGTGAGATGCTCATCATTTGGAAGAGGAGTAGGTTTGTGGACAATGAGGGAATTTTTTTTTGTAGCATCAAGCATGTTTGTTTTAACTAACAGGTCATGTGCATATTTAATTTGACTAAAAAAAGAGGCATCGGAAAATTTTTAACCTCTATCCCCATAAAATAATTGAGATTGCATAAATACTTCAAAGAGAAATCATCATTTAGTCAAGTAATGAGGTAAGATATAAAAAAGTGGTCATTACCAATAAGAATTATATCATCAAGATAAACAAGAAAGAGGACAAGATAAGTAAGTGTGATGAATGAATAAAGAGTTATCAGCTTGATTGGATTTAAAACAAAAAAAAAATTTCGACAAAAGTTTAACAACCCAAGCACAAGGGGCTTGTTTATGGCCATATATAGACTTATGTAGAAGACAAACACAATGAAGGCAGATTGTTCTCATAAAACTAGGATATTATTTCATGAAAAACTTCTCAAAGAGATAACCAATTAGAAAAATATTCTTGACAATAGAAAGGATGAGATGACTAGTGATAGCCATGAAGGGCTAAATGTTTCACCAAAATCAAGTCTAGGAATTTGGGAAAATCTCTTAGCAACTAAACATGCTTTAAAGCAATCAATCATATCATATTATTTGAATTTTTTGCAATATACCAATTTTTTTTCCAATAACATTAACATTAGAAGGTTTGGACACTAATGTCCTAAGTGTTATTAGCATGAATAGTAGCAAGTTCTTCTTGCATGGAAGGTATGCTGATGGAGAACCTTGTGAGTATTTTTTAGTGTCTTAGGATCATTGCTAACAATAAAGATAATTCTTGAAAGCTATTCATCAAGATTAGAAAAAGTTGTAATGGAAAGATTATGAAAGAAAGATAATTCTTTTTTTTATTTAGAGAAAACAAATCTCATTGACTACGTGTTGAGAAATGTAAATCTAATTTGATGGTGGATCAAGACATCTATAAAATTTGTGTAAAAAATTATATCCTAAGAAAGAACAAGGTACAAACTTTTTTGAAGATTTGTGCATGTTAAAGGTTTTTTAATAAATAATGAAGAGTATACCAAAAATACATAATATATACTAACTTGGATGGTAATCAAATAATTTAAAATATTGATAATTATTACCAATAGAAAATAGATGTAGTCTGTTAATAAGATATGACATAAGTAGCAATTAAGAAGGTATCAACTAGATTTTAAAGGGACATTTGCATGAAAAACAAGGGTAAACCTTATTTCTACAATATGTCAATATTTTATCTCAGCGAATCACCTAATCCATTCTGTTCATGGGTATGTAAATATGATATTTATTTTATCCCATATCGAAGCAAATGATTTGAAAAATTACTTGAAAAAAACTCATCTCCTCCATCATATTACAATGTTTTTATCAAAAAGGTTTTCACAAACATATGAAAATTTAGAAAACATGTGTAAAAATTAGATTTTTAGCTTAAAGGATATACACATATGTATCACATAAAATCAACAATAAAAATAACATTGTATAAAATTTATGGGTGGAAAAAAGAAGTATTGTGCCAAATATATCACCGTGAATTTTTTCAAGATGAAAACTTATAGTAGTTTTTGATTTATTAAATAAACCTTTGTGATAGTTTCCAAGTTGATAATTAATGCAAGGAATATCCTTAACTATCAAATTGGAAATAGTAATAACCTTTTTATTCTCTAAATTCTTTAAAAAGACATAATTAGGATGCACTAAATGAGCATACCAAATTTTTGAGTATAATACTTGAGATTTTGTAATAATATAAGTTTCACTTTTTTCATGTTAAAGGATAAAACGAATTCTTATTTATGATAATTTTTCATTATCTACTATATGAAATCCTTGATAAAAAAATAGAAAAAGTTTAATTCAAATAACAAACATCATCATGAATAAGTTGACTAACAGATAATAAATTATTTTTTATCTCAAGAACTATTAAAACATCTTTAAAATTTAATTTATCATGATGAATGTTAAAAGATACATTACCAGTATAGTAAGTAATTAGTAATGCTTCTCTATCTCCAACAAGAATACGATCATTACCAATATAAGGTTTCAAAGTTTTTAATTCAATTCATATTTGAGGATACTCAGCTTTGTGAATAGCTGAATTTTAACTCATAATTTTTCAAGGGAATCCATCTAGGTGAAGATGGCATGCTCAAGGATGTGAATTCTAAATTATTATAACTTAGATTACCTTGAAATTTTTGAGTTATGTGGAACAAAGTTAAAGTAATAATTTGTAATAATTCTTCCTATCCTCCCCCTATTTTTTTACAAATCATACTTTTAGCATATTTAATGCTCCTAGTAGATTAAATAATCTAATCTCATATAATTATAATTGCTTTCCAAAATGATATATCATCTCGAGAGGAGATATTCCAAATATCATATGAGACAAGATAGTAATGATGGATCCAATGGATCTATAATGAATCCTATTTATTATTGATACACAATAGTTTCTTAATGAAAAAAAATATTATTCTTTAGGTTGATCAAAAGAAGACCCAACCCACTGTGAGAAATAGGTTTACAAACCATACTCCATGAGATCTTGTACCTATATATATCTCTCTATGGTTGGGGAGCCCTATAAAAATCTTCTACACAAGTTATCAATGGAAATAACAATAGCCTGAGGGATGAGGAAGAGTAAAAACTAGTATCCTCAATTACTTGGATGATAAAATCCAACAACTCTATCCTCTTTGTGATAGACAATAGTTTTTCAGCCCACAGTTATATTATAGAAAGTGATCTCATGGACTAGAGAAGAATTGTGAAGTGATCAATCTACTTGATGATTATGAAACTCCCATAAATATAAAAGGAAGTTTGATGTGTGAGAAATAAGAATTAATAATGATCAATTCATGGTGCTCAAGTTTTATCCCTCCAAATAAGATGTTTAATTTGGAAGGATTACCTTGCAGTCCTGATGGTTCAGAAAATAATTGGACACTATCTAATAAGGAATGAATAGAAGATCATTCTCTTTTTGAAAAAAAAAGAGATAAAGATCATCTACATACATAAGATGAGAAATGTATTGTTTAGTATGTCATGGATGGAACAAAAAAATTGTATCTAGTGGTATAATTAATTAGTTTGATAGGTATTCCATAGCAATAATAAAGATGTGGGGAGATAGTGGATCATCACAAGTCAAATCTTTTCTTTTCTGAAAAACACCCATGCATATGCCCATTTATCATTATGGAATAGTTGGTGGTTGAAATACACAAATAAAAAATATTGATGATCTTGTTTGGGAAGCCTAGTGCATGCAACATCTCAGTTATGAATACCCAATTTACCATGTTAAAGATCTTTTGTAGGTCTATCTTAAAACACCTAGGAGATATACCCTTTCTTGTATATCTCCTAATTAGATGTTGAGCAAGAAGAAAATTATTCATTATTAACCTTCCTTAGTATACCAAAGTTTGGTCAATAAAATCATTAGCTATAGACTTGATTTATGAAATTATTAGTTTAAATATGATCAAGTTAATGACATTACAACAAGAAATCAATCTATAATCTTTAAAAGTAGATGCATGAAAAGATTTAAGTATTAAAACAATACATGCATGATTGACATGTTCCAAGATTTTTCCATTAATAATAAATGCTTATAATGCATTAGTAACATCTTGTCTAATATAATTCCTTGAGGGTTTACAAAATTTCAAGGAAACCCCATCAGACCCTAGATTTTTTTAATCCTCAGTATTAAAAAGGGTAAATTTCTATTTTTTATAAAAAAAGGATAAAGACAATTTCCTATATGTTCAAGGGTAAAGATCATTCCAAACTTGACTACATCCACCTAGATAAGAGGGAGATTGTATGTAGTCCCAAAAATATTTTGAATATTATTTGTGAATTTTAATGTCACTCCTCCCAAAGAGCTAGTAGGGTCCCCTTTTCCATCGATGATAGAGACAATATAATTATTTTACAACTTGAGTTAATCATGGCATGAAATGTAATGCCCAAAAAAATGATTTGGGCAAATAAATAAGATAAATGTTGGGTTAATCCAAACTTGGGGTTTTCTACGAAATTAAGAAATGATTAAATGATAATTAATAAATATTAAATGATATATGATTATATTGATAAATGTCAAGTACAAATGAATATGTAAATATATAATTGAGTATTATATGTTAAATAAGAAATTGACAAAACCCAAAAAATTAACTAATAGAAAAAGGGCAAAATATAAATTTGGTAAATGAGGACCTAAGGGGCATATATTAATATATTTATATGCATAAGTATGATTATGAGAAACTTGAAATGCAAATAAAATAAAATATGGGCTATATAATATTCATATATTTTTATAATATATGAATATATTATGAGAAACTTGTTATATCTAGACATATATAAGATATAGAATATATATGTCTAAAAAGTAAAATCAACTCATATTAAACAAACCAACCTATCACTTAACTCTAACTTATTTGAATTAAAAAGTTATCATCTTCGATACTTCATAATCATAATTTCATTAAATAATACTTATTTTCTTAATATTTAAATAAATTTTTTAATTAATCAGAAATTATACTTTTTTATTCTTATAGCTAATTAATTCCTATTCTAAATGTATTATGTTTTTATAGTTATACATATAGTAAGATACAATTATTTATCATTATATGTTATTATACATATAATATATATAGTTATAAATAGATATATATATATATATATACATATAGTTATATATAGATATATTCATACAAGTAATTATATTTAGTTGTACATAAATATATTCAAAGTTATAAACAAATAAACAGATTTACATATATGTATACATAATTACAAATATAGTTATATATAATTATATAGAATTTTATATAGTTATACAAATATTAATATATAGGTTTACACATATAGTTTAGTAGCACATATAACAGATGAAAAGTTTTAGATTACTACAAACCTTGCAAATTTTTGATTTAATGCAAATATTGCTAAATTCTACTTCACCGAAAACATTATCTCATGATTTTGCAATCCTTAATGTCATAAATATATATAATTTTATAATATATATGTACATATATACTGATATATATTTACATATACAAATATAGTAGTATATATGTATTCACTAGTATATATGTATTTGTACATATATACTTGTATATATGTATAAGTATTTATATGTACATATATACTCGGTAAATGTACATATACACTATAGTGTATAAGTACATATATACACTAAAGTATATATGTACATGTATATACATTTACACTATAGTGTATATGTACAAATATGTACATATATACTTGTAAACACTTATACATTTATACTAGTATATATGTATATGTACATACAATATATCTACATGTACATATATACTCAATCAAGTTCCACGTGTAAAATCACTTGGCTACTCAATGAATGTTTTCACATAGATAACAAGTGAATAAGCAAATCACAAACTAGATGATAGGCAATATTAAATAGAAATGCATTATAGCCTATTGAAGTTCATAATTTAGCCATGAAAGAAACATAATAGCGAACCTAATATGATAACAAGTTTCAAATTTTATGAATATTTTTTCAGCATTCAATAGTTTAATAAGGAAAAAGAAGGCAGTATGTGATGGCTATCATCCAAATCATACCTGATTTTTTAAGCTGGTTTGCATTGATCCATAGCTATAATACGTCATTTTAAGCAGCAACAAACTCATAAGATTTGTATGATTTCATTAACAACTCATGTAGCTTTCCCCGAGTGTACCCAATGAACTGAGGGTGTTAATTGTTAGATAAATTGGTGCTATTTTATTCTCATTATTATAGGAACATTGTGATATGATTACAAGTTTCAAATTTTATGAATATTTTATCAGCATTAATTAGTTTTATAAGGAAAAAAAAAGTAACACATGATAACTATCATCAAAATCAAACCTGATTTATGATACTATTTTGCATTGATCCATAGCTCCATGTAATTATAAGTAGTTATACATAAATGTATACAAATTATATACAAATATATAGATTTATATATATGTATAAATAGTTAAAAAATAATTATATTTAATTATATTTAGTTTTAATTGGTTTTACAAATATTTATATATAGTTATACACATATAATTGAACATAATGTTGTATGTTGTTATACATGTAATTATTAATATAGTTACATGTGGTTATACATATAGTTACACATATAGTTATACTTATATTTATAAAAGTAGGTATATATATATATTCATACAATTTTATATATTTATACATAAAGATACGCATAGGTATAGATATAATACAATACATTTTAATATACTAATATATACAAATGTATATTAAATATATATTGTAAATTATATATTTAAATAAAATTATGTATAAAGCTTTTATAGTTATACATATAATAAGATACAATTATTTATAGTTATATGTTATTATACATATAGTATATATAGATATAAATATTTTTATATAGTTAAACATATAGTTATATATAGATATATTCATACAAATAAATACATAAATATATAAAGTTATAAATAAATATATAGATTTACATATATGTATACATAGTTACAAATATAATGATATTTAATTATATAAAGTGTTATATAGTTATACAAATATTTATATATAGTTATACAAATATTGGTATATAGTTATACACATATAGTTAAACATAATGTTATATGTTATTATACATGTAATTATAAATATAGTTAAATGTGGTTATACATATAGTTACACATATAGATATACTTATATTTATACATGTAGGTATATATATATTTTTATGTAATTTTCTATATGTATACCTATAGTTATCTATAGGTATATATATATGGTAAAATACACTTTTATATACTAATATATAAAAATGTATAATTAATATATGTTGTTAATTATATTTTTAAATATAATAATGTATAATAAATTTATAGTTATACATATAGTCAAAGACAATTATTTATAGTTATATGTTCTCATACCTATGGGATCCAATGGAAAAAAGACACAAAACAGAAAACAAACAAGTTCAGCATACAACAGATCAGAACAAAGTAAATGTTATCTTGTATTTCAGGCATTCAATATATAAATATAAATACAATTTGAATCTCCTAGAAATAGATGATGCCATCCACATAATAGAACAAAAATCAAGAAAAGTAGGCAAAGATTACGTCTACATCTAGATATGTCAACAAAGCTTGGCTCATCATGCTAAAATTTTTTATGACTTATTAGCAATGTAATTGGAAAGCCAATCAAGACCCTCATAAAGGCCCTCACTAGAGGTAGCACATGTGCTCTGAATGTGCCAATGGCCTTGGTAAAAAAAATGAAGTCCTAGCTTGCTAGTAATTTTAGCTGCATTCAATGCATTGGGAAGATCTTGCTTATTGGCAAACACTAGCAAAACTACATCTCGAAGCTTTTCCTCATTTAGCATCCTATACAACTCATCTCTGGCTTCAACAACTCGATCTCTATCTTTTTTGTCCACCACAGATATGAGACTTTGGGTATCTTGGAAGTAATCTTTCCAGAAAGGGTGAATCTTTTCTTGACTCGCAACATCCCACACAGTGAAATTGATGTTTTTGTATCCAATAGTCTCTATGTTGAAGACAATAGTAGGAATTGTGGTTACAATTAAACAAGCTTCAACTTATACAGAATGGTTGTCTTACCACCAGCATCAAGACCTAGCATCAAAATCCTCATCTCCTTGTCGGTAAATAGCCAGCTAAATAGCTTTGTGAACCTAAACCCAATTTCTTCCATTAAATCTCAATCCCTTTGTTGTATGGCAGTATAGAGATCTAATGAGAGAAACAAACAAAATCAATAGACTTCAAGAGATTTTCAATAGAGAGGGAGGTCTAGCTTTACCTAGTTCAGAGAGTCAATTTAGCTAATACACACACAATTATTCATATTTGACGTAAACCCTAATTATATGTTTAATAAAATTTTGTAAAATATTATTAATTAAAAAAATATTAGGTAAAATAATCTAATAGCAAAATTTGTGAACGTATTTTATTAAATATTATATATTAGGCTAAGAATTATGAATAATATATTTTATAAAAAATATTGTGTACAAATATTTGTACCTAATTAATATATGATTTTATAAAATAAATATCTATCTATCTATTTTTCTATCTATTTATATATCTATCTAGGAATCTATCGATCGATCTATCTATCTATCTATCTTTCTATCTATATGTCTATCTATCTTTCTAGCTATCTTTCTATCTATATATCTATTTATCTATTAGTATATCTTTCTATCTATTTATATGTCTATATATCCGTATATCTTTTTTTCTATCTATATCTCTATTTATCTCTCAATCTATATCTATCAATCTATTTGTCAATCTATCTATCTTAAAATATATCTATATATTTGTTTATCTAATCTGTCTATCTATATTTTTATCAATTTATCTATGTATTTATCTGTCTGTCATTTAATCTGTCTTTCAATCTATCATTCTCACTATCAATTTCTCTATTAATCTTTCTTTAAATCTATATATCAATAAATCTTTTAATCTATCTATTATAATGTCTTTTAATCTGTGTATCTATATGTCTATCATTCTATCAATCATTTTATCTATCTATCTATCTATATATCTACATATCAATATATCTATATATCTATTTATCTGTCTAACTCTCTAACTATTTATCTGTCTAACTCTCTATCTATTTATCTACTTATCTAAATATCTATATGTCTATCTATTTATCTATCTCTCTATCTATATGTGTATATATATCTATCAATCAATTTATATATCTATATATTTGTCGATATATCTATCACTATAACTATTTATCTATCTATCTTTATGTCTAACTAACTATCTATCTATATATCTATCAATTTTTTACCTGTCTCTATCTATCAATCTTTGTATCTATCTATTTATCTTTCTATATATCTAAATGTCAATCAATTTATCAATCTATCTATTTATATATATATATATATATATATATATATATCTGTGTCTTTTTCTGTCTAACTATATATCTATCTATTTTCTATTTATATATCTATCTATTAATTTGTCTATATATTTGTTTATCTAACTATCTATCTATATCTGTCTATTTATTTTTATGTATGTTTGTCTATCTATCTGTCTCTCTATCTATCTATCTATCTATCTGTATAATTATCTTTCTATCTATATATCAATTAATCAATATGTCTGTCTATCTATCTATGTATCTTATCTTTGTATGTATGTATCTATCTTTTTATGTGTTTGTTTGTCTATATATCTATCTATCTATTAATATGTCTATAAATCTGTCTATCAAATAGTCTATCAATCACTCTATCAATTTGTCGATCAATCTGTCAATAAATTTGTATATCAATCTATATATAAATCTATCTATCAATCAATCAATCTATCTATCTATATATCTATCTATCTAACTATCTATCTATCTATTTGTCTGTCTATCTATCTATCAATCTATGTTTGTATATATTTTTCTATCTATCTGTCTAATAATCTATCTATCTATCTGTCTATATATATGGCTATTTATCTCTTTATCTTTATACCTTTCTAAATGTCTATATATCTATTTATCATTATATCTATCTATTTATCTATCTATCTATCAATTAATCTATCTATCTGTATACCTATAATATATCTATCTATCTATTTGTTTATCTATCTATCTATCTTTATATCCCTATATTTATCTATTTATCAATCAATCTATCTATCTATATTTATATTTATCTATCTATCTATATAGCTCTCTACCTACCTACCTATCTATCCATCTATTTGTCTTTCTAATTATTTATTTATATATCTCTTTATCTGTCTTTCTATATATCTATCTACATCTCTATCAATATATCAGTCTATCAGTTTATCAGCATATTAGTCTATCTATAAATCTATCAATCAATCAATCAATATGTCTATTTGTATATCTATGTATCTATCCATAAGTTTAACTATATATTTGTGTATCTGTTTATCCTTCTATCTATCTATTTTATGTCAAAATATTTATATGTCAATCTATATATCTATGTAACTATCTAACTATTATATTTATCAAATAATTTATATATCTTCTTTCTATTTTTTTATCTTTCAAACAATCTAACTATCTTTCTATTTATTAGCCTATTTGTCAATCATTATATATATATATATATATATATATTTATATTTATTTATTTATTTATTTATATATATATATTTATTTATTTATATATCTATCTATATATCTATCACTCATACGATCTGTTTACCTTTATATTTGTCAGTTTATCTAAATGTCTATCTAACAAATAGGAAATCAAGTTATTATCAACATTTGTTATTATAGGTTTAGGTTGTGCATTATGATGCACCATTGGGCGAAGTTACTATTGATGATAATAATGAATTGAATAAATAGTAAAAAATTTGTAGACAATATCAGCATGTTAAAAGAGGTGTTCTCAATTGTCATACACAGTGTTTTGCAAGAATTGTCTAGAAGAATTTATATTTTGTAGGCAGTAATAACTGCATTTGAAGGAAAAGTGAAATTAAAAAAAATCTATAGAACGAAATTTGGATTCTTGTAAATATAGATGAAGGATTATATATACTAGAAAAATCTATATCAACCCCTTATGTGGAAGATGATAGAGTGTACGAAGAAAGAAGAGCACATACTAGCACTTGAATTCATCTGAAATATGATATCTTACAAACTTACTTTCAATATAAAAATTGAGAAGAGCATAGTAAGGCTTACGATGGCTCTTGATAGTATATACGAAAAACTAATTGATGTTAAAAAAGTCCACATGATGAGGTTTTTTTTCAATCTGAAGTTGACATAAAGCACATCAGTGGCCCAACAAGTCAATAAAGTAAACACTATCACACCCCAACTAAGTTTGTTTGGAATTGAAGTCAATGATGAAGTATGTGCATTGATACTTCTGTGTTCTCTATCAAAAAATAACATATTACAATTATAGTTGCTCATAGTTAATGAAGAACTAATAAATTGAAATTTGATGATGTTCACGATCTAATTCTCATCAAGGAGATTCAACAGTGATAGACAAGTGAAACATCAACCATTTTATAATTATATACATAGTTAATTGAAAGAATTTCAGCCAAGAGAAAATGTCAAAGCAAATCAAAAACAAGACGTCTAAACTAAGAATCATTGTAATTATAATAGCTCAAAGACCATTAAGTATTGAAATTATAGAGAGACAAGACACTATAAAAATCAATGCAAGTGTTATTTATTTTATAGCATGGTAAAATGTATCACAAGTATATGAGTTTAACAAGTAATAAAGTTAACTCTATGAATATGGATTATCATTTCATAGATATTGATTATTTCGATTAATTATCAATGTTTCTTTATTATCTAAGCTTACAATAAGTAAATAGTTTCTAGTGTTTACACAAGTAAATAATTCTATGGTTAGCTTACAATAAGTAAACAATATCAAGTCCATGTTATACAATTTATGAGTCAATGGCTATAGAGGTGATAAAATATGTGAGAGCTACTCATCCATATAGGTGGAACTTCTCAAACGCATCTAAAAGTCATCGGCATAAATTCATGTAAGAAATAATGTATGTCAGATGAGCTGGATATCTTATATATTTTAATCCAGTATGAATCATATTGATAGTCAATGCTAGGGTATTTATAAGGGAGCCTATGCGACATTTAATTAAACATAGTAATTAAAATATAGTCAAATATATACATGTATTTTAAATCTCTTGTAAATTAGTATCAGTATACATAAAGCCTATTACATTTTTATTTGAACTAATTGAAAACCGATCAATAAATATTTACAGATATTTATTTGACATTAACATATATTAATGTGACTATACTTTAAATTTACAGATATTAAAGACACTCTTATATTTTTATAAGAGTGCGTGGTTTTCCCTATACATAAAGTCATGTATAAAATATAGTTTACAAATATTAATTTAATTATACTTATTAGGTAGGCAAGGCATTATGGAATAATAGATATTTTCATAATGCAAATTTATTAGACGTGTATTTCATAATGATGACTTACAAATTTCAAATATACATTATTAAAATCCTATCATAAAGTCAATATATCTTTATTTGTGTAAAATATGTATATAATGTTATATGTATAATAGTAATTATATCTGAAATACACAACATGTATATTGAATGTATCATATATAAAATTATGATATTTATATATGTTATTATATTTATATATAGTTATGTTTATGTAAACTATTTTTATAGTTATAAATATAATAAAATACACTTATATATTTATGTGTTATATACACACTGCCCAACACAAAACACCAAATTTATATTATATACGATTAAGTTTATATAAGCAATCCAATTATAATTAAATTAACAGAACAAGTATTTTAAAAAAAGTATAATTAAATTAACAGAATATGTATTTAAAAAAAGTATAATTAAATTAAGTTTATATTAGCATACCTACTGCCCAACACAAAAAAAAAAGCATTAGGTATGCATCACAATAAGTATTATTAAACTAATGTATACGATTAAAGAAGAAGAATTTCAGAAAAAAAATTAACCGATTAAATACGCTTTATGATAATCGATGAAGAATTAGGGTAGAAAATGTACCTTAAATCAATAACAAATTATCGCTTAATTCGAATATGTTTATGTTTCGTCGGTGTTGAAAGAAGATTGGAGGACTGTTAATTAATTGTGTCGCTTATTCTTCGAAAATGTTAGGAGAAAGATGGAGGACTTAGTCTCGACAAAATAAACATTAAATAACAAATTATATATTTTTCTAAAATATTTAAATTTTAAATTATATAAACATTGAATAAATAATATAATATATATATATATATATATATATATATATATATATATATATATATATATATATATAATACAAAAAGATTCAATTATTTTCTTTATTATCAAAATTTTTTCAACTAAATTAATGTGGGTGTAGTAAGGTACAAATAAAAAATATACACCTTAAAATTTATTATTATAATATTAATTAAACAATAAATATATAAACAATTTAAAAAATATATATGTTTAGCCTTATTAAAAAAAATATCAAATAGCTATAAAATTAACAAACTTGATATAATAAGGCATACTTGAAAAGATGATTTGTCTTCTATCCACTCTCCTGAGAGTTATAAAATACTCTTAATGTTAAAAAATATATAAAAATTTATATTTTATGTATATAAACTTTTAAGAATTCATCATATTAATTTTTATGAAGATAATATGTAATAATTTTAAAGGCATAAAATTTCATATTATTTGATATCATTTATACTTTTTAAAATTCAAAAAATTACTTAAAGTGATAAGATAATTTAAAAAAGTTATATTAATTATTTTAATAAAGACCAAATGTTAAAAGTTAATAGAAAAAATATTACTCAATTATTTAATTCTTAAAAATTTTTGTAGGGGCAAACATATATGTATTTATTTTTAAATATTAATTTATTATTTTTAAACTTTAATGAAAAAATTTATATTTTTTTATATTTCAAAATTTTAAAATTTGGTATTAATTATATTTTTTAAAAGTTTCCTATATACTACAGTATATATATATAGGTATATACTACAGTATTATATGTACATATATATAATCACATAGCCTCAAATGACATAGAACTACCACAAATTAGTATTTTCCCATTTATACTTAACAAAACTGCAACATAACTTTGCTATCAACATAAATAATAAATTCAAAGATTATTTAAATTTTGGAAAATATCTCTAAAAAATCAGAGAAAAACCTGGAAGACGAGCCACTAGCTAGGCTTGAGGCATCAAACTTCACATCTTGTCTTCCCATAACCAGAACTCTTTATCAGTCCTAAGGGTTATATGGGGGTTCCTCTACACCGCCATGACCGAGCTAACAAACTAACAAAAGAACTAGCAGATGAAATAGAGACTGATCATTTGTAGCAATAACCATGAACAAATAAATAGGAATCTTGAACATAGAAAAGATGAGCACTCCACCATGCTAATGTGCAAGGCAAAATCATGAATAAATTATTAGAATAATAATTTTGAATAAATATAATCTAACAATCCTTGTCTTGCATATTTTAAAAAATTACATAACAAAATTTTATTACATCTTATTCATCAATGTATCTACTGATAGTACATAAAATATAATCTATCTGTGCATTGATGCTGTTTTCTCATCCTCAGCTCCTCCGATCACCATCTTTCAGCTGCTACAAAGCTGTCCGAGTCACTGTGCATCATGTCTAGTAAAAAAAATCTCTCACTTATACAAACTTCATATGGAGAACAATGAGGTACCATATCAGTACGAAATTTAAATAAGTGAATAAATCAAAAAAAACAAATAAAAAAAGTTATGTTTTGATAAATATATAATACTGTAGTATATATGTTCATATATACTGTAGTGTATATTATCATATATTACTGTAGTATTATATGTACATATATACTGAGTACGTATATACTCAGTATATATGTACATATAATGTTGTAACATTATATGTACAAATACTATAGTAATATGTGTGTATATATGTACGTATATACAACATTTACTGCTACTATTGCTGTCGCCACCGCAGCTGCTATTATTGCTCCTGTTGCTGCAGCTACCGCTGCACCTACTGCTACTGCCATTGCTGCCATTGTTGGTTCCACTGCCCCTACTACAGCTGCCACTAATGCTACTCCTACCGGCACCACTATTGTTGCTCTTGCTATTGGTGTTGTTGTTGCTGCCGCTGCTACGACTACTACCGCTACTGCTGCTATTGCTGCTGCCGCCGTAGTGGCTGCTGCCGCTGACGCGGCAGTAGCTGCCGCTAGCTGCTGCCTATAGCTTTCTCTAGCTACCACCGATAATAAAAGTGGGAATGGCGATGATGCTCGACTGATGAATTTCCCTACCAAGAGCTCGTTTTGAGATTGAGCGAGTTTTTGATGTGGCAGCGAGCTACTTCTCCATAAATAAGACCTGATATTCCTCTTTGCACTCGTTGCCTATAAAAATCAGGTAATGATGCATTTTTCCTTCCAATTGAATATAGTTTTGTGAGATGTAATAAAATTACTAGAGACTACATGAGCATCATTATCATCATCCTATGACATTGTACAATTATAACCAATCATTGTAGTGCCTACACCAAGAAAACTTATTTCCTCATACATACGCTTTGTACCATGTAATAATTACATATATACAGAAGTACTAAAATATTTAAAACCAACCTATGGCTGCCTGGCTGTCCTAGATAAGAAATATCTTCATGCCATAGTTTGGGAAAGGTCTAATATTAATGATTTTTATGACCTGCATCAGTAAGTAATGCATGATGATGACCAGACCAGACTGAGCAATTATATATTCAAATGTGTGCATGCGTGCGTGCGTGTGTGTATGTGAATGGGTGTGTATGTATGACAATATATACATGTCTACAAATAAATATATGCACCTACTTATGTGCATACTCATTATATACTTACGTATATACTTAGTATATACTATGTATATACAAAGTACATTCATACTTATAAACTCGGTATTTGTACATATACTGTGCATGTCATGCACCTCATGACTGAAAATAAAGATAAGCACACAACAAGAGATAGCACATGAGCCCGAGTATTGCACTCCCAGAACATCCAACTCTGCCTGGTTAGTAGAAACCGAGTATCATTAACAAATTGCATAGGCTTCAGACTTTACGAATTCTAATTGACAAATAGAAAAGAAAAAAAGTCACCTAGTGAAAATCAGAACAGTACATGGCCAGAAAATATAATTTTAATCTTCTAAACAAAACAACACATGCCAGAACAAAATAATACAATCTCCAATGACCTTGATGCTAATTCAATCATAACTTGCTTTCTATCTTATAAATCTAAAATGCTCTCGAAGATAAATTTTCATTTTGTTTATCCTCTTCTGTGTGGCTTTGTACTTGGTCTCTTTTATAGGTTTTGTTGCATTAGGAATGAGGCACCTAAACGCATATATTTATTTTATTGAACATGATATGAAAGCGGGGGAAATAAAAGTGATAATGCTCTCACCACCACCATCATTTCAGCTAACATGTTGGAAACTACCCCACGACACCTGATGTTTTTTTTAAAGAACAAAAGTAAAAGTGTTGGGACATGCCATCAATATAAGCACTACACTACATAGAATATATACAAGTGAAATAAAATACATAAATTAAAATTCTTCAATAAATATAATGAATATTACATATATTCATCACCTCAAACTTCATAGAAAAAGAAATTATGATAGTCCAGATAGTTCTAATTAAAATCTTTGCCAACAATTGTGATGAGAATGGCTATTGCCTGGCGTAGCATGTGCCGTACCTAGCATAGCCTGGGTCTGAACCAGGATAACCAGGCATGCCCTCGTTAGGGCCTGTCCATGTCACCTGGTCCACTTCACAAGGGCCCAGGCTCTAGTCCCTAGACTCCTATGGGCCATGTCACCTGGACAGTGGGTGGAGCCGGCAAGTCCTGAGCATGATGGCAGCATTATATCAATATATTATACATAACATAGATGTGTTAATTGTTATGTGTATCTATACATACATATAATATAATTATTGTGTATTACAATATACAAAATATATACATAATGTATATAGAATGTACATACAATGTGTATACAGACTCATATTGAATATATACATATACACATTGTATATAGACAGAAATTATTGTGTATATACATGTATACATAATGTAAATAAAAAATATATATATACATACCTAGTATATAAAAAATTTAAAATTATGAATTAAAAAAAATATTAAAAAAATAATTTAATTTAAAATTATAATTAATACTTATTAAAATAAAATATGGTAACATTATCATTCAAAATAAAACTAAAACATAAATAATATTACAAATCATTAAGTCATAAAATTATAAAAATTATAAAATCTTTTTCAATCTAACTATTATGATCTGTACAACTTTAAATTGTATCATATATAACTTTATATGTATTTTGTTGTAATGTATGAATTTGATTTTGAATGCTCATCTATGTATTATCTTAATCTATCTATCATAACAAATTTTCAATAATATTGATTGTAATTTGATTTTCCTATCTAAAATAATATTCACAATCATAAATACGATAGATTTTAATATACACTAAACATAGTAAAGATCAACAGATCACGAGACATTTTATATATCACGAAAAAAATTTTATATAATTTTTACAAACTCAATGCATCTAGATTCATCATATCCTCTAAAAAAAGTAGAACAATAATTGATGTCTAAGTATTTTAACAGGTTATAAAGACTCATATTCGACAAACCAACCTATCACTTACCTCTAACTTATTCGAATTAAAAAGATATCACCTTCAGATTAATCCCTAATAATATTTAAATAAATATTATTAGGAAAATAAATTTCATTAAAATAAATTTTACTTTTAAAATACTTTATTTAAATAACTATATATAACATATTTATTTTCCTTTTGTTTATATTTAATGAAACTTATTTGAATAAATTATTAGGAAAATAAATTATTTTTGTCTAATAATATGTTAATATTTATATCTAACTATTTGTCAATTTATTTGTCTATTTATCTGTCTATCAATATCACTATCAATTTGTCTATCAATTTGTCTATCAATCTGTCTATCTATTAATCTATTTATAAACCTATCTATCTATTTGTCTATCTATCTTTCTAGATATCTTTTAATATATATATCAACTTATCTATCTATCAGTTAATTTTTCTATCAACTTATAGATAGATAGATAGACAAAAACACAATTAGACAGTTAATAGGAAGATAGCCTGAATGATAAATAGATCAACATATAGGTATATAAACAAAAAGTCAGATAAATAAACATATAGAAATATAGATAAATAGATAGATAGATAAACAACTAGACAAATAGATAGATAGATAGATAGACAGATAGACAGATAAATAAATAGATAGATATAACGAAAGATAGAGAGATAGATTGATTGATATACAAATAGATAGATTAATAGATAGATAGATAGAATTACAAAAAAGCTTATCTACAAATATACAAATAGTAAAATAGATAGATAAATATATAAACAAATAGATAAATAAATAGATAGATAAAAAGATATATACAAATATATATAAATAGATAGTTAGATAACTAGTAATATAAATAGAGAGATAAATAGATAGATAAATAGATAGATAGACAGATATGTAGATAGATAGAAAATTTAATAGATAAATAGATAGATAGACTAATAGGCAGATATACTAATAGATAGATCCATATATATTACGATAAAAAGATAGATGGATAGACAGATAGACATATTGGCATCTTGATATATAGATAGATAGATAGATAGTCAGATAGATAGATAACAAGAAACATATATAACCAGATATATAGATAATTATATAGGCATATAGATAGTAAAATAGATTGTTAGATAGATCATTAGATAGATCATTAGATAGATAGACAGATATCTAGATAGACAAATAGAGAGATAGATAATTAGGTATATAGATAGATAGTTAGTAAGTTAGATAGACAGATAAATAGATAGATAAATTCATATATAGAAAGTCAATTAGATAGTTAGATATATAGATAGATAGACAGATCAATAGATAGACCTATGAATAGATAAATAGTTAGACAATTAGACAAATAGATATACTTATAGTTAGATAGAAAAATAGAAAAATCAATGAGATGTGTAGATAAGCTAATAGACAGACAGACATATAGACAGATAAACATACAGACAGATAGATAGATAAATAGATAGACATGTAGATAGAAAGATTGATAGATACATAGATAAATAGATATACAAAAGAATGATAAATAGCTAAATTGATATAAATAGATAGATAGTCAGATATATATTTAGTTAGATAGAAATATAGAAAAATATATTGATTGATTGATAAATATAAAAAATTATAATATTTAGATAAGAAGATAGTAAGATTTGATGAATAGATAGATAGTAATATGCATACATAGATATATAGATAGACTTATAGATAGATAGACAAAAACACAATTAGACAGTTAAATAGTAGATAGACTGAAAGATAAACAGATCGACATATCGGTATATAAACAAAAAGTTAGGTAGATTAATAAACATATAGAAATATAGATAAATGGATAGATAGATAAACAACTAGACAAATAGATAGATCGATAGATAGAAAGATTGATAGATAGATATAAGAAAGATAAATAGATAAAGAGATAAATAGATAGATAGATAAATAGATAGATAGATAGAAATACAACAAGAATATATACAAATATATAAATATTAAAATAGATAGATAAATATATAGACAAATAGATAGATAAATAGATAGACATATAGATAGATAGATAAATATAGTGATATATATATATATATATATATATATATATAAAATAGATAGATAGACTATCAGATACAGATTGATATATAGACAAAAAGTTAAATAGACAACTAGACAAATATATAGAAATAAAGATTGATATTAGACACTTAGATAGAAAAATATATAGATAAATAGATAGATAGATATATAGATAGACATAAAGATAGATAAATAGATAGATATACAGATAAACAAATAGATAGATTAACAAATAGATAGATAGATAGGCAATAAAATAGATCAATACTTAGATAGTTAGACTAAAGATAGAAAGATAGATAGAGATAGATAGAAATATAGAAAGATAGATTGACATATGTATAGATATTGAGATAGACAAATAGACAAATAGATAGATAGACAAATAGACATTTAGAAATATAGATATATAGACAGATAGACATAGAAATAGACAGATAGAGAGTTAGATAGATAGGTAGATAAATAGATAGATAGATAAACAGATAAAAAAATAGAAAGATAGATAGATAAATTAATAGGCAAATAGACTTATAAATTCATAAACTAATAAACATAAAGATAGATATACATATAGATAGTAAGATAAATAGATAGATAAAAAATAGATAAAAATATAAATATATAGATAGATTGAATGATTGATTGGCTGATAGACTAATAGATTGATAGATAAAAAGATAGTTAGAATTTTATATAGATAGATACATAGAGAGATAGATTCATAAATCAATATATTGATACATAGTCATATATTCAAATAGATAGGTAGATAGGTAGACATTTAACAAACATATATATAGATAGATCGTTAGATATGTAGATAGACATATAAATAGAAAGATAGATATGAAGATAGATAGTAAAATAGATTAATAGATGGATATATAGATAGATAGACAAATTGACATATAGATAGATAGAAAAATACATATATATATATAGTTAGATAAATAGATATACAAAAAGATAGAGAGACAGACAGGCACAAAGATAGACAGATAGATAGATACATACATAGATAGGCAAATAAATAGCTAGATAGACACATAGAAACATACATAGATAGACAAAGACACAAATAGATAGATACTTAGATAGATAGATTAATAGATAGATAAATAAATATAAGATAGAAAGATAGATAAATAAACAAATAGACATATATATAGACACATAGACATATAAAGATAAAAATATATAGATAAATAGATAGATAGACCATTAGACTAATAGACTAATAGGCAGTTAGATAGTTTGATAGATAGACACATAGATAAATAAGTAGATAGATGGAAAGTCTATTAAATACACATACAAATAGCCATATATATATATATATAGAAAGGTAGATATATAAATAAATAAATAGACATTTAGATAGAAATAAAGAAATATAGATAGATATACAGATTGATAGATAGAAAGAAAGAAAGATAGATCGATATACAAATTGACAGATAGATAGATAGATAGACAGATAAATAGATACATAGATTGATAGATCAAAAAAAGATATATAGACATATAAATAAATAGATAGATAGACAAATACTAAAATAAATAGATTGATAGATATATAGAGAGATATATATATAGATATATAGATAGATAGATTAATAGACTGATAGGTTAAAAAGATAGTTATATAGGTAGACAGATAGATAAGTAGGTAGAAATATAGATAAACATATAGATTTTTAGATAATTAGTGAAATAGTCATATATAAAGATAAACATATAGATAAATTCATAGATTGATAGATTTTTTAAAAGAAAAATAGATGCATAGACAAATAAAAAATAGTAAAATAGAAACTTATACATATAGGCAAATAGACATATAAATAGATTTATTGATATATACATAAAAGATAGACCTATAAATAGTTAGACAAATTGATATATAAACATATAGAGAGATTGACCGATAGATAGAAAGATAGACACATTGACTTATATACTGATATACTAAAAAATAGATAGAGAGAGAAATATATATATAGATAGATAGATTGACATATATATAGTAGACAAATAGAAAGATAGACAAATTGATAGATAAATAGACAAATAGATAGATACACAGAATCATAAATTGATAGATAGATATATTGATATAAAGATAGATAGATAGATAAACAGATAGATAGTTAGTTAGTTAGTTAGTTGACATATCGATAAATAGATTCCTAGATAGAAGGGCAGATAGATAGATAGACAGATTGATAGATTGATAGACAGACAAATTGATACAAATAGAGATTGACAATATGATATATATATATATAGACAGATTGACTAATATACTAATAGATAGAAAGAGAGTTAGATAGTTATACAGATAGATAGAATGAAAAATAATTGGATAGTTATATAGATTGATAGATAGACATATAGATATATATACAAATATATAGATAGATAGGCTGATAGATCGATATATAGATAAACATATTGACAGATAGATAAATAGACAGAATTATAGATAGAAAGATAGATAGATAGAAAGATAGATAGATAATTAGACATATAGAAAGATTGACATATAGATAATTAGTTAGATTGATATATAGGTATATAGACACATAGAACTATAGATTGATAAACTTAAAGGCAGATAGAGAGATAGAGAGATAGAGAGATTTGACATATAGACAATTACATAAATCGATAGACAAGTAGATATATATATATATATATATAATAGATATATAGATTGAAAGATAGATAGATAGATATAAAGATAGAATAAATAGATAGACAAATAGATAGATAGACAATAAGATAGATATAAACATAAATACATATATAAATAGTCAGATAGATAGATAGACTATTAGACTAATAAAAAAATTTATAGTTAGATAGTTAAACAGTTAGATAGCTAGATAGACAAATAGATTGTTAGACACAGATAAATAGATAGATAGATAGACAAATAGACAAATAAAAAATATATAGATAGACATATAGAATGATCGACAAATAGTCAGAAAGTCTGTTAGAAAAATAGTCAGATAGACAAATAAATATATAGATAGATATGTAGATAAATAGATAGATAGATAGATAGACAAATAGATAGATAAATAGATAGACAAATAGATAGATAAATAAATAGACAAGAAGTCTTATAAACTGATAGACTGATAAACTGATAGACTGATAGACTCATAGATAATTTCATAGTTAAATAGATAAATAGATAGATATATATATACAAATAGACAATTAGATAGACAAATAGATAGATAGATAGATATATATATATATAGGTAGAATGAATTAAAGACTGATAGATTTATAGACAAAATGATAATTAGATAGTTAGATGGTTAGATAGATAGATTGACACATAGACATATATACAATTAGATAGATAGACATATAGATAGATATTTAGATAGACATATAAAGAGATAAATAGATACACGGATAAATAGATAGTCAGATAGACAAATAGATAGATAGTAAATTCACAGATTTATAATAAGATAAACAAGTAGATAGATAAACAAATAGATAGTTAGACAGATAGATAGATTGATTAATAGATAGACAAATAAATAAATTTCTACATAGTATAATAGACATATATATTAAAATATAGATATATATATATATATATAAATAGAGACACATATAGACAAATAAAAAGATAGATAGAAAATTGATATTTTGATAAAGAGTTATATAGATAGACATGTAGATATATAGATAGATACATAAATAGACAGATAGTTTAATAGATGAATACAGAGATAGTGAAAAAATAGATAGACAATTTAATAAATAGACAGATACAAATCTAGATACCGAGACAAATAGACAAATTGACAGATAGATTGATACAAAAATAAATACATAAATAGATATACAAACATGTAGATAGATAGATAATTAGAAATATAAATAGATATACAGATAGACAAATAGATAGATAGGTAGATAGAAAGATAGATATATAGTTATATAGATTGACAATTAGATAGATAGATAAATACATAGATACATAAACACATAGACACAATAACACATAGACACATAGACACATAGAGACATAAACACATAGACACATAGAAACATAAAAACATAGACACATAGACAGAGATAGATTGATAGATACAAAGAGAGAAAGACATACATATAGACAAATAGATATATAAGTACTTAAATAGATACTAAAATAAAGAAATATATAAATATAAAGACAAGAAGATAGAAATATAGAAAGATAGATTTATAGACAGATACATAGATAGATAGCTACATATAATATTGTGAGATAGACAAATATATATTGATATATTGATAGACAAATATATAGATGGATAGCTATACATATATTCAAATATACAGATAAACATATAGTTAGATAAATAGACCGATAGACAAAAAAGATAACTAGACATATATATAGATAACTAGCTAGATAGACAATTAGATAGATAGATATAGATATATATATATATATATATATATATATATATATATATATATATATATATATATAGACAGAAAAATAAATATATAGAAAAATAGATTAACAAAAATATAGATAGACAGAAAGATAGATAGACTAATAGAAAGAAAGACATATATAACTATAGATAGATAGACATATAAATAGATAGATAGTTAGATACTTATAAAAAAAGATAGATAGATAGATAGATAGACTAATAGTTAGATAGACATATACATAGATTAATAGATAGACATATAGATAGTTATAAAAATAGTAAGATAGTTACATAAACAAATTGATAAATAGATAGACAGATTGATTGATAGACTAATAGATTAATAGACAAATAAATAGTTAGAGATATACTTAAGACAGATATATAGATACAAAGAAATATAAAAGATAGAGAGATAAACAGATAGATATATAAAAGATAGAGATAAACAGATAGATAGATAGCTACATAGATATATAAAGCAATATACAAATATATAGATTTACTGATATTCTAATACATAGAAAGATATTTCGACAATTAGATAGATAGATTAAAAGATAGACACATAGATAGATAGAAAGATAGCTAGTTAATTAGTTACAAATATAGTTAGATAAACATATAATGAATTAGACAAATAATTAGATCGACAGATAGATAGGGAGATATATAAATATATAGATAGGCAATTAAATAGATAGAAAGATAGACAAATAGACACATACATAGATATAGATGTATATATGTATATATATATATATATACAAAGATAAAAATCAGACAGACAAAGAGATAGATAGATAGAAAAACATTTGGATAGTTAGATAGATATAAAGATAGATAAATAAATACACAGATATATATATATATATATATAGACAGATTTAATGATTGAGTAATAGACAAAAATACAATTAAACAATTATATAGATAGATAGATAGATAAAAATTTAGAGAGATCGATAGATAGATAAATAAATAAAAAGATAGATAAACATATAGATAGATAAATAGTTAGATAGATAGATAGATAGACATTTAAACAAATATATAGATAGATAGACCAACCGATAGATAGATAACAAATACATATACAAATAGACAGATATATGGATAGCAGATACATTGATAGATAGATATATAGATAGAAAATCATCATATAGATAGTTATATAGATATACAAATAGACAGATAGATAGATAGATACACATGTAGATAGATATAAATATAAATGTATTGATATATATATATATATATATATATATATATACATATATATATATATATATAGACAGATATACTAATAGACAAATAGACAAATATATATAGAAAGATAAATAGATAAACAAATAGACAAACATATAGATAGATAAAAAATTAGATAGATAGGTAGATAGACTATTAGACAGACATATAGATATAAAGATAAAATGATTTACTGATAGACAAATAGATAGTTATATAGATAAATCGACAAAAAAGAAAAAATATAAATAGTCACAAATATAGATAGATATTTAGACATTTAGACAGACTGATAGATATATAGATAAAAGATAGAAATAAAGAAATTCAAATAAATAGATATATATACAAATATAAAATAGATAGATTAACACATAGACATATATATAGATAGATTGAAAGATAAATAGATAGATAGAAAGATAGAGTGAGACAAAGATAAATATATAAATAGATAGGTTAATAGATAGATAGATAGAGAGATGCTATATAGAAAAATAGATATAATGACAAGTAGACGTATAGAAAGATAGACATATAGACAGTTAAAAAAATAAATAGATAGATAGATAGACACATACACACACACACACACACACCCATATATATACATAGATATATAGATCGATAGATATAGATAGATAGACAAAAAATAAATAGATAGTTAGATAGATAGATATACAAATAGACAGATAGATAGATCGATCGATAAATAGATAAATTGATTTTTTAACAGAAAGAATGATTGACATATATACAGATTGATTGATTGATTGATCGATGGACATATAGATAATTAGACAATTAGAAAGATAGATATATAGACAAATAGATAGATAGATAGTTTGATAGATAGACAGATAGACAGATAGACAGACATATAGATAGATAGATAGATATATAGATTCATATATAAATAGATAAAAAAATATAAAGAAAGATATGAAAGAAAGATAGAAAGATAGATGGATAGATAGAAACATAGACAAATAGATAAATATATAGATAGATACATATGATTAATGATAAATATATAGATAGAAAGGTTAAAAAATAAATACATAGATAGAAAAACAAAAAGTTAGATAGACCCATAGATAGATAGATAAATAGAAATCAAATCAATAAATACACAGATAAATAGATAGACACTTATAGATAGATTCACAATTTGATAGAATATAGAAATATAGATAGTTAAATTGATTGATAGATAGATAGATTGATTGATAGACAGATAAACATATATATTGATAGATAGATAGATAGATACATATATTCATAGATAGATAGAATGATAGATAGTTAGAAATACAAAAAGACATATGATAGATAGAAAGATAGATAGATAGAAAGAAAGATAGATAGATAAACATGTAGATAGATAGACAAGTAGACTATTAGATAGATAGATAGATTGATCGATAGATAGATAGATAAATAGATAGATAAATAGATAGACACATATACTAATAAAATTATATACTAAAAGATTGATAGAGAAATATACTTTGAGATAGATAGAGAAATAGAAAGATTGTTAGATAGTTAGATATATAGATAGACAGATATACAGTTACAGATACATACATTTAGATAATTAGATAAATAGATAGATAGACTAATGTCTAATTGATGAATAGAGTGACAGAAAGAAAGAGAGATAAATCGATATATATAAGGATAGATTAACAAATTGATAGATAGATAGACAGACAGACATATAGATAGATACAATGATAATTATATAAATAGGTTGAAAAATATATAGAATGAAAAATAAATTCATATTCAGGTAGGCAAATAGATAGATAGATAAATAGAAACATATACAGATATATAGAGCCACAAATAAATAGATAGGCAGATAGATAGATAAATGTATATGTAGAAAGATTGATAGACAGATAGATATATACATAGGTAGATATATAGATAGGTAGATATATATATAGACAGATAGACACCTAGATCCATAAAGAAATAGACATATATACACATATACACATAGACACATCGACACATATACATTTAGACACATAGAGACATAGATACATAGACACCTAGACATAGACACAAAGAAATAGATAGATAGATAGGCACAAAGAGAGACAGACAAACAAATAAATAAATAGCCATATATAGAGATAGATAGAATAAAAAAATGGTAAGATAAATAGATAAACAATAATATAAATAGATAGATAGATGTATAGATACACATATTGTTATTTAGCCAGATAAATGGATAGATAGATAGATATACAGATTGATAGATACACCAATAGGTAGATATATTAATAAAAAAATATACATAAAGAGAGATATATTCATAGATAGATAAATAGTTAAACATATAAAAAGATAGAGAGATAAAATATAGATAGCTAGAGGGATAGACAAATAGTTATTTAGAGAGATACATAGTTAGACAAATAAATAGATATCTAGATAGATATATAAATTGTTAGACAGATAGATAGACATTATACAAATAGAAAGATTGATAGAAAAACACATAGATAGATAGATAGATATATAGACAGAAAGGTAGATAGACAGATTGATTGATACACAGATAAATAGAAACATATATTAATAGATACTCATATATTTAGTTATACATATCGGCAAATACATATATAAATAGAAAGACGTATAAATAGATATATATATATATATATATATATATATATATAGATAAATAGATAGATAGATATATCAAAAGATAGTAAGATATACAAATAGACAAATAGAAATATAGTGAGATAGAGAGATAGATAGAAAAACTAATAGAGAAATAGTCATATAGATAGATAAAAAGAAATATAGTTTGATAGATAGAAAGATATACAAATTGAAAGTTAGATAGATAAATAGATAATCATATAGATATATAGATAGATAGATAGATACAAATACATATAGATAAATAGACTGATAGATAGATAGATACACAGATACACAAATATACATATAGATAGATAGACAGATAGATGGATAAACAAATATAGAGATAGACAAATAGACATATAGATTGATATAAGATAGATAGATAGATAGATAGATAGAAACTTATATAGATAAATAGATAGATAGAAACTTATATAGATAGATAGATAGACTGTTATATACATAGAAACATAGATAGATAGACATACAGATAGACAAACAGACAGACAGATAGATATATAAATACATAGAGAGAGAAATAGAAAGATATACAAATACACATATAGATATATAGATAAAAAAATAAACAAATAGAAAAATTGATATATAAATAGTTAGATAGATATGTAGACAGACAGATAAATAGATACAAAAATAGCCATATAGATAGATAGCCAGATAGATAGATAGAAAGATTGACATATAGATAGAATAATAATAGACATATAGACAAATAGATAGATTGATAGATAGATTGATAGATAGACAGATTTCTAGATAGATAGATTATTAGAAAGGCATATTGATTGTTTCATAGAAAGACAAATAGACAGATAGATTGATCGATAGATTGATAGATAAATAGATAATTAGATAGATAGATGGATAGATTGATCAAAAAATAGATATATAATTAGACAGTTAGACATATTAACATATAGATAGCTAGATAGAAAGATAGAAAGATAGATAGATAGACTATTAAACAAATAGACAGTTAAATTGATATTCAGATTGATAGTAAAACATAGAGTTATATAGACAAAAAAGCTGATATATGGATAAGCAGATAAAAATATAGATAGTTTAACATATATATATATATATATATAGACATATAGTCAGATAGATAGATGTAAAGATAGGCTACTAGATAGATATATATAGATAGATAGATAGTTATTTAGTTAGATAGATAAATCATCTGAATGATAAATAGGAAGATAGACATATAGACAAATAGATAGATGGATTGATAAATAGATAAATATATAAATAAATAGATAGACAGATAGATAAATTGATAGATAATAGGAGAGACAAATAAATAGATAGATTGATTGATAAATATATATTTAAATTGGTAGATAGATAGATATCTAAATTGAAAAATAAGACAAAGGTAGATAGATAGAAAGACAGATATATAGTTAGTTAGTTAGTTAGATAGACATAAAAATAGATAAATAAATAGAAAGATAGATAGATAGAAAGATAGATTGATAGATAGTTAAATAGATAGACAAATATCCTAATAAAAAGATGGATACAAAGATAGATAAATAGTTTGTTAGTTTGTTAGATAGATAGACTGCTAGATAGTTAGATAGATAGATAGAATAATAAATACATAGATAGGTAGACTGATAGTTTGATTGATAGTTATAGAGTTAGATAGATAGATAGTTAGACAAATAGATATATTGATAATTAGATAGAAAGATAGATAGATATAGAGATAGGAGAATAGATAGATTGATTGATACATAGATCGACATATATAATGATATACATATAGATAGATAGATATATAAATAGATAGATAGATACATAGATTGAAAAATAGACTGATAAAAAGATAAAGATATAGATAGATAGATAGATACACTGATCAACAAATATGTTGATAGGTAGATGAGTAGAAAGGCAGATATACAAATAGACAAATAGTTAGATAGATAGATAAATAAATAGATAGATAGATTGATAGGAGATAAATAGATAGATAGATAAAATTAAACATAGATTTACTGATAGACTGATTGTTTTATTGATAATTAAATAGTCAGATAGTTAGGAAAATAGATATATGGACAATTAGATAGATAACACATATATCAATACACAAATAGATATATAGATAGGTAGAAAAATAGATTAGTAGATTGGTAGACAGATATATAGATAGATAAACTAATAAATAGATAGACATATAAACATATTGTGAAATAGATATATAGACAAATAGAAAAATTTATTGATAGACAGATAGAATGATAGATAGACATATATATAGTTAGATAGATATATAGATAGATAAAAAGATAAATAGATAGATAGAGAGACAAATAGATATATAATTAGATAGTTAGACATATTAACATATATAGATAGATAGATTGATTGATTTTTAATGAAATTGACAGATAGTTAGATTTACAAAATTACAAATAAGCATATATATATATATAGACAAAAATGTAGATTGGAGGATAAGGAAATAAAAATATAGATAGCTTGACATATATATATATATATATATATATATATATATATATATATACATATAGTCTGATAGATAGATTGAAAGATAGTCAGATAGATAGATAGACAGATAGTTAAACAGATAGATAGATAGACAGACAGATAGATAGATATACAAATTGCATGATTAAAAGTCAGATAAAAAGGTAGATAGATAGATACACAAATAGATATATAGAAAGATATAAAGATAAATAATAAGGCCGATAAGTAGATAGGTAGAAAGATAGATATATTGATAGACAGATACATAGATAATCTGATAGACAAATTGATAGATATCTAGATAGACATGTTGCTAGATACATAGATAGAAAGAAAGATTGATAGAATGTTAAATAGATAGACTAATATACTGATAGTTTGATTGATAGCTAATGAGTTAGGTAGTTATACAAATAGATATATAGACAAATAGATAGATAGATAGTTATACAGATTGGCTAATCAATAGATAGATTGATAGATAGATAGACAAATATAATTATAGACATAGATAAAAAAATAGAAAAATACATAGATAGACAAATAGACTAATAGAAAGAGAAAGAGATAGATAGAAAGTTAGATAGATAGATATAGAAAAAATAAAGTTAGTCAGATAAAAAAAATAGGTAAATTGAAGATGGATATAACGGCAGATATTCATACAGACAAATAGTAATATATATGGATAGATAGATAGACCGATCGATAACCAAAAATATAGATGTATAGATATATAGATAGATAGCCAGAAAGATAGATAGATAGACAGATAGATGGATAGATAGATAGGAAGATAGATATAATGATAGATAAATAGTTAGACTAGTTAGATTGATTGTTCGATTGATAGTTAAATAGTTTGATAGTTAGTAAAATAGATATATAGACAAATAGACAAATAGACAAATAGACATATAGACAAATATGCAAATAGATAGAGAAATGGGTAGACAGATAGATAGGTAGATAGATAGATAGACAGATAGATAGATATATAGATAGAAAGATATATATATTAACTAATAAACTGATGAATTGAAACAAAATTAGATAGGTATAATGATTTACAGATAGAAAGATATATAGTTTGACATATAAAAAGATATAAAATTAGGTAATTAGAGATTTAGACAAAAAGGCAAATAGATAAATAGACAAATAGATAAATAGTTAGGTAGATAGATTGATTGACATATATATAGACAGATAGATACATAGATATATAGATAGATAGATGGATAAAAAGATAGATAGGTAGATAGACAAATAAAAAAATATATTTTTAAATATATATACTATTATGTAGATTGTCAAATATATATAACTACAAAAAATCCCAAATAACTTGGAAATATTCCCTAGCTAAATAGGATTTTGCTGTTTCTAACATAGAATAACGATGGATTAATGACTGAAGTTTTCCAAAATTAATGTGCCCATCGCAAAAAATTAATGTTTTAAAAATTCCCTATTAAAAATTTTTAACGACATAAAATTCCCTAGCTAAATTTATTTTTTCGCTTGCTAATTATGATCGTATTTTAGATTTACAGAAAAGTCCCTAGCTAAATTAGCAAGAGAAAAATCCCTAGCTATTCTCATTCCAAAATTATTTTTACTATTTTATTTTTTTACAAAAAAATTGATTACATATTTTTATGTTTTTATATTAAATTAAATAAAAACATAAACTATAATCCATAATTTATAATTAACAAAATTTAAAACCAATTAATAAATTTTTTTAATACTATAAATTACATTGTTAAAACAAAAACATAACAAAATTTTACTACATCTTCATCAATACATCTAACGACATTGCATAAAGTATAATCTATTCATGAAATTGACGTTCTTTTCTCTCCCCTAGCTCCTCTAGTCACTAGTGAAAAAATCATAGCCATATTTTTGTATCACACCTTCCTAATATAAAAAACATAAATAAAAAATAATGACCCACTTCAAGTCTTGATCTTGATAATTTATTACTAAAGAATGAAAATGATCCACCTCGGCATGAACATGAACCATCTTATTGAACATGAAGGCTTCGAAAAATGAAGGAGCCCTAATTAGAGTGATCATCAGCTTCTACCAGCAGAATCCTTCTTTTAATTATTGTTTTATTTTAAGAAAAAAATGCAAAACAAGACTATTGTTTTCCACTTTAATAAGGAGCACATGCAAAGCATGCCTGAAAAGCAAGAGTACACACTCATATTTTAAAATTATTAGAAATGATAATTTTAATAAGAACTAGACATTTTCGAGATCCTCAAACATCTGAACACAGCTTTCTACCATTATCCTAACAAATCAAACCTAAGAATGGATTAGTGAAACCAATGTGAGGTGGAAATCATACCCAAATAAGATTCTAGATTAGGTTAGGTCATTATGAGTAACCCTAAATTTTTATTGGTGTCCATTATATATAACTACATCTACAACATGTATAACTACATGCTTCATAAACTTAATATTCATTCATATCATTCATCTCATTCATACATATTTTGTTGGATATTGTATAAATCTTTATCATTTTCTCAAATATCTTAGGAACTTAAAATTAATTTTTTCAACCTTAAATTTATTTTTATTGTATTTTTATAAGTTTGCATTAATAATTAAGCTTTAATATGTGTAGGGTTTGTATTTTTGTTTCACTTAATATCATTTAACTAAATTTGATTTCTAATAAATTGTACATTTGTTAAAATTTTTGTTGTAAATTTCAAAACAAATAACAATATGTCTGCGAAATTAATTTTATAAAAAAATTTTAAAATATATATGTGATGTAGTTTCATTTTACAAAGATAAAACTTTAAAAATAAAATTTATTTACAAAATAAAAATTGCACCTGATAATATGCAATATGTTATATTTATTATAAATAAACAATGTTTGAAATGTATCTATTAATTACATAAAAAACATTGTCATGTATTCAATTTGAAAAAAAAATTTAAAAAAAATTATTTAAAAAAACAAATTCATATATTTATATGGTCATTTATATATTTTGAACAAAATAAAAAAATAATTAATTGTAAAAAATTTACTCATATATTTATAAGGTAATCTATTTTGTTTGAACATAATTAAAAAAATAATTGATTTTATACGAAACATTAAAAACATTTATTTATATGCACTACATTATATTTTTTTGAATTTTAAAGTTTCTAAAAATTTTTTAATAACAATAAATAACAGGTAAAAATTTATCATATAGATTAATATTTTAATAAAAAAATTATATAGAAAAACAAAAACAATATTATCTATTTATGAACTATATTTTCAATTTTAGCATGATTGTAAAAATAAAATAATTTACAAATATGCCAACTTCATTTATTTATATTAGTATAATGATTGTTGTTTTAATATAAATATTAAAAAACAACTATTTGAATAAAATAGAAGCTCATATATTTAATTCATAATTTCATTTTACACATTAATATGCTTCACAGACACACACATGCATACACACCACACACACACACACACACACACAAATATTGGTTTTAAATATAAAAATTTACAATATTTTTTACATTGTGTACAAAATATAATATTTTATTTTAATTAAATTTTCAAAATCAAAAAATTTTTAATACATTTACACATACACAAACACACACACACACATAATAGTTTCATGTATACCTTTAAAAATACATTATGTATATAGGTATATGTGTGTGTTTGTGTGGGTGTACAGTAGTATATGCATGCATACAAGTATATACACACTACTTTGAAAATGTAAATACATGTGTGAATATATACAAAAGTACAAAAATGTGTATGATGATATATAATGTATAGTAATGTATATGGATGTATAAATGTGTGTGTAGGGTAATGTATATGCACATATATATTAATGCATATATATGTTGATATAAACATTAATTTTGAGAAGAATAATACTTGAGCACATAAATATTAACATATTCCACAAATTCGTGAAAGTTGGAGCAAAAAGTGACATTATTGCAAGATACTACTAATCTCCCATCTGTAACACATTGCCTCAAAATTTGATCAGCGTACTACTTGTAATGATAAGGTTCATTCAATACTACATAACCTAGAGTTACATTTTTATTCAATATTATAATTTGTTCAAATAAAAAAATCTATCTAATATCTTCTTCATCAACTCTTCTATCTTCTTTTTCTAGTCTTTATAAGCTATTTTTAATTTTGATTATACGTCCATTTCTTATCTAATATATCTAGTTCAAACTATTGTAATAGTAAAATTTATCAAATCAATCTTGGCCCGACATCTTTCTTTTCTATGAGATATTTGATTATAGAATAGTTAGTATATACTATGACTTTGGTTCCCACTAAATATGATATTAACTTGCCAAAATAAAAGAGTGTTGATACAAGTTCTTTCTCTAGAGTGGTGTAATTCAATTGGGCATTTGAGAGCGTGTTGTTATCATAGTATATGATAACTATTTATAAATATTTGTATAACTATATAAAATTATTCATAATTGTATTTAACTATATAAAATTATTCATAATTGTATTTAACTATATTTGTAACTATGGAAACTATTTTTATAACTATATTAATAATTATATATAACTAATTTTTTAATTTTATAATATTATATAATTATATGTGTAATTTTATATAACTTTATTTTTAAGAAAATATATCTTTAAATATAATAATATTTTTATAGCTATAGAAAGATAAATGTATAGACACATAGATAAACATATATAAAGATAGATAGATTGATTGATAGATAGAGAAATAGATAGATAGATAGATAGACAAATAGATAGACATATAGATAGACAGTTAGATAGATAGACATATAAATAGATAGATAGAGAGAGATATAGATAGACAAATATATAGATAAATAGATAGACAAACAGATAGATAGACAAAAATATAGATAGATAGATGAAAAAAAGTCATATAGATAGATTTATTGATAGATATATAGATATATATCTGTATATATACAGATTGATATACAAATAGATATATAGATAGATATATTAATAATTATATAAATAGATGCATAGATAGACAAATAAAGAGCCAAATAGATATACAGATAGATAGATATATAGATAGACAGGTAGATAAATAGATAGATAAACTAATAGATATATAGAAAGATAGATAGAAACAAAGATAGATAGATAGATAAATAGATAGATATATATATACAGATAAATAGATACATAGATAGACATATTGATAGAAAGATCGATTTAAAAATATATAGATAGATAGATATATTGATAAACAGATTGATAGACAGGAATAATGATATATAAATAGATAAATAAATAAATAGATATACAACTATATATAGAGATAGATAGATAGATAAATAAACATATAGATAGACAGAAATATAGATAGATAGTCATATAGATAAATAGATATATAGATAGATAGATAAATAATAGATATACAAATAGATAGATAAATATATCATTTGATAGATGGATAGTTACATAGATAGGTAGACATATATACATATAGATAGATATACAGATAAATAGATAGGCATATAGATAAATAAATAAATATATATATATATATATATAAATATATATATATATATATACACACACACACATAGATAGAAAAATAGATAGATATATTGACATAGAGATAGAAAAATATATAAATTGATTGATAGATAGACAATTAGACAAACACATAAACATATAGATAAATAGATAGATAGATAGACAGATATATATATATATAGTTAGATAGACTAGTAGATAGATAGATATATATATAGACAAACAGATATATACACATATAGATAAATAGATAGGTAGATAGAAAGAAATATAGATAGATATATAAAAAGATAAATAGATATATATATATATATATATATATATATACAGATAAATAGATAAACAGTAGATAGACACGTAGATAGAAAGATAGATAGATATATATATATATATATATATATATATACATAGATATATTGATACATAAAGATACATAGATAGATATACAAATATATAGATAGATAGATAGATATATATATATATATAGACATATAGATAGATAGATAATTAGATATATATATATACACACACACAAATATATATATACATAGATTGGTAAACAAATAAACAAAAATATAGACAGACATATCGACAGAAAGATATACATATAGACAAATAGATAGAAAGATAGATAAGATATATAGGTAGATATATAGATAGATAGATAGATAGATAGACAGAAAGATAGATCAATAAACAATTAGATAGATAAATAGATAGTTAGAAAGATAGATAGAATTATAGATATAATGACAATTAGATAGATAGTTAGATAGATAGACTGACAAATATAAAAATAGACATTTAGATAGTTAGTTAGATAGACAAACAATCAGTCAATGAGGCAGGTAGATAATCAGGCAAGCAACCTGATATATAGATAGACAGACAAATAGACTTATATACAATCATACAAATAGATAGACAAACTAATATACAAACCAACAGATAGAAAATTAGACAATTAGATAGAAAGTCAAATATATAGATATATAGTTTGATATACAAATTTATAGACATAATGATAGATAGATTGACAGAATTATAGAAAGAATGATAGATAGAAAAATTAAAAGATAGAAAGATAGATATATAGACAGACAGACAGACAGATAGATAGATATACAGACAGATAGATATACAGAATGATAGAAAGAATGATAGACAGATTGATAGATAAATAGATATTTAGATTTATACATAATTGATAGATAATATGGTCGACAGATACATATATAGATAGATAAATCGATATATATATATATATATATATAGAAAGGTAGTAGATAGATAGATTATTTGATAGACAGATTGATAGATAGATTAATAGATAGATAGATAGATACATAGAATCTAGATAGAAGACTAATAAATAGAGAGAGATCAATAGATAGATTATCAGATAGATAAATAGATAGATTGACAGATTGACAGATTGATTAATACATATATAGATAGAGATATAGAAACAAATAGATAGACATATAGATAGATAGATATATAGACATATATATAGACATTTTGATCGATAGAATGATAGATTAATATACAGATTGTTACCGAGATTCAATAAAGATATTATTCGATAGATTTATAGACAAATTGAAAAACATATTGACAGATAGAGTATTGGATAGATTGATACACAAATTGAACACAAATTATTATATAGATTGATAGAGAGAGAGTGAGAGACAGATAGAGAACCATATAGATAGGTAAATAGATAGATAGATAGACAAATATATAGATAGATAGATAAATAAATAAATAGATAGAGAGATAGACAAATACATAAGCAACTATAGATAGATAGATAGACATATAACTAAACAGATAGATAGATAGACATATAGCTAAACAATAGATAGATAGATAGGTAGTTATATAAATAGACAAATAAATAAATACATATATAGATAGATAGATAATAGATAGATAGACAGATAGACAGGTAGAAGATAGATAAATAGATAGATAGATAGATAGAAAAATTGATAGTTAGATAGATAAATAGTTAGATAGATAGACATATAAAGAGCTACATAAATAGAAAGATAGATAGAAGAAAAATAGAAAGATAGATAGTTATATAGATAGATAAATACATAGATATATAGAAAGATATATACAAATAGATAGACAGATAGATACGCAGATAGATAGTCATATATATAGATAGATTTATCTCATATAGATAGATAGAAAGATCGGCATATACATTGATATATATATATAGACAAAAAGATTGATAGAGAGATAGACAAATATATCGAAGGAAAGATACATATATAGATGGATTAATATATAGATAGATAGATATATACATACATACATAGATAGTCACATAGATAGACATATAGATCGACTAATAGATAGACACATAGATATACTAATCGATAGACATAAAGATAGACTAATAGATAGATATATATATATATATAGATATATAGACAAATAGAAAGATATATAGATCGAGAGATAGTTAGAAAGATACATAGACTAATATATAGAAAATTAGATAGTTTGATTGAAAGACATATAGATAGAGAGATAGATAGTTAGATAGATAGATATATAGATATATAGATAGACAGATAGATAGACTAATTGATAGATAGATTGATAGACAATAAATCAGTATCTAGATAGATAAATAGATACACAAAAAGATTGACAGAGAGTTAGACAGGTAGATAGACAAAAGTTAGAGATATATAGATAGATAAATAGAATGACAAAGAGATAGACATAAAGATAGATATATTGATAGGTATATAGATAAATAGATAGATAGATAGATAGAAGAAGATAGATATTTAGATAGATATATAAATAGATAGAGAGATAGGCATACAAATAGATAGACAAATAGATAGATAGATAGATAGATAGTCAGATAGATAGACTAATATATAGGCATATAGATAGGCAGATATATAAACAGATAGTTTAAAAGAATATTAGAAAGATAGATAGAAAGATTGATAGACAGATAGATAGTGAGATATATACATAAATAAAAAGATAGATAGATAAATAGATAGATAGATAGATTGATTGATTGAAAGATAGATACATAAATAGTCAGATAGATAGTTAGATACAAAGATAGAAAAAAGATAGATAGATAGATAAAGAATTAGATAGACATATAGATAAACAAATAGATAGACAAAAAGATTGATAGAGAGATAGATTGATCAATTAATAGAAAGATAGAAACATAGATAGATAAACAAATAGTTAGATAGATAGATAGACATATAGATAGATTAATATATAGATATATAGATAGATAGATCGATTGTTTGATAGTTAGATAGGTAGATAAATAGATAAATATATAGATAGATTGATAGATAGATATATAGATAGTTAGTTAAATTGATAGATAGCCATATAGATAGATAGATAGATAAACAAAAAGATAGATAGATAGATAGATAGACATATAGATAGATATAATGATAAATAGATAGATAGATAGTTACATATATATGTAGATAGATTGATACACATATAGATATATAAATAGATAGATAACTAGATAAATAGATAGATTGATTGATAGAGAATTAGATAGATAAATACTCATATAGATAAAAAGATAAATAGATAGACAAAAAAATAGATAAATAATATAGAAAGAAATAGATAAATATATAATAGACAAATAGTTAGACATATACTTAGACAAAATGTTTGTCAGAGAGATAGAAAGATAGATAGACTAAAAGATATATATATATAGTTAGATAGATTAGAGAGAGATAATCAGATAGATAGATAGATAGATAAACGGTTATATAGATAGAAAGGTAGAGAGATAGATAGACAAAGATATGGATAAAAAGATTGTTAGATAGAATGATAGCCAAATAGTTAGATAGATAGACAGACAAATAGATAGATAGATCGATACATAAATAGTAAGATAGATAGGTAGATAGATAGATAGACATATAGATAGACATATATAAAGACAACTAGATAGATAAAAAGATATAAAGATAGATAGACAGATAGATTGTTATATAGATAGATACATAGATAGACAAATAGATATATAGATAGATAAATAGATAGATAGAAAGACATATAGTTAGATAGATAGATAGACCGATAGATAAATAGATAGACAAATATATACACATATAATTAGACAAATAGATTGAGAGATAGATATATTGATAGATAGACAAATAGACAGATAGATAGATAAATTGATTTATAGATTGATAAATAGATAGATTGATAGAGAGATTAATAGATAGATAGATTAATAAATATGCAGATAGATAGACAAATTGATAGAGAGATAGAAAGATAGTTAGATAGATAGTTAGATTGATAAGCAAATAGATAGGCATATAAATAAATAGATAGATAGATATATAGACATATAGATTAGAAAATTATTAGACAGAATGATAAACAAATTAATAGAAAGATTAATGACAGATTAATAGTCAAATTGTTACACAGATTGATACACAACTTGATAGACATAATGATAAACAAATTGAACGACAGATAGATAGATAGATTAATTCACATATTTATACACACATAGATAGACATATATATATATATATATATATATATATATCGATATATAGATAGATAGATAGATAAATAAATATTTAGGGAGATATATAGATAGACAGATAGATATATAGATAGATATATAGATAGATAGATAGAAATATCAAATGTAAGATAGATAGATATATAGATAAATATACAAATCATTAGGCAGATATATAGATAGATAGATAAACAAATAAATAGATAGATAAATAGACAGACAGACAGATTGATTGATAGATAGATAGATATATAGATAGATATATAGATAGACAAACAAATAGATAGATCGATAAATAGATAGACAAATAGATACATAGAATGATAGATAGATATATACTTAAATAAATATATAGATAGACAGATAGATGTATATAAAGATAGACAGATTGATTTATAGATAAATAGATAAATACACATATAGATTTATCGACAAATAGATAGACAAATAGATAGACTGATAGATAATCACACAGACAGATAGACATATAGATAGATAAATAGACAAATAGAATGACAAATAAATAGACATATAGATTGAAAATCGATAGACATATATATACACATACAAACAGACAGACAGATAGATATATAGAGAAAAAGATTGATAGAGAGGTAGAAAAATAGATAGAAATATATAGAATATATATATATATATATATATAATAGATAATATATAGATAAACAGACTGACAGATAGACATATAGATAAATAGATAGATAGATAAATAAATAGTTAGATAGATAAATAGATTGATTGAAAGATAGATAGTCAAATAGAAATATAGATAGATAGACACATAAAAAGATATATAGATAGGCAAATATATAGATATATAGATAGACAGATTGAGATACAATTAGATAGATAGATAGATAGGTAGATAGATAGTTAGTTAGATAGTTAGATATATAGACAGATATATGTATATATAGATATAGAAAAAGATAGACATTTAGATAGCTAAATAAATAGAACTGAAAGATAGATAGAAAGATAGATAGACAGATATATATATATATATATATATATATATATATACATTACTAATTTATAGACTAATAGATAGATTGATAGATAGAATTAATTGACATATATTTAGATAAATAGATAGATATATATATAAATTGATAGATATATAGATAGATATATAGATAAATAGTCAAATAGATAAACAAATAGATATATAGATAAATACATAGATAGTCAAATATATAGACAAATAGATTGGCAGTTTAATAGATAGAATCATAGACAAATTAATAGGCAGGTTTATAAATTGATTATTAGACATAGATAGATCGATAAACAAATTTATAGACAAATTGATAGATATATTGATCGACAGATTTATAGATAGATTAATTCACATATTTATACATAGATAGTGGACATATATATAGAGAAATATATAGATAGATAGACATATATATTGATAGATAATTAGATAGATAGAAAGACATATAGATAAATAGATATATAGACAAATTGATATACAATTAGAAAGATAGATAGTTAGATAATTAGATAGTTAGATAGACAGAAAGATAGAGGTATAAATATACAGATAGATAGAAAAATAGATAGACAGATAGAGAGATAAAAAGATAGATAGATATATAGATAAATAGATAGACAGATATATAGACAGAATCATAGATAAAATTTTAGACAGATTTATATATATATTGATACACAAATTGATAGATAGATAGATTGGCATATTTTTAACAAATTGATTGATAAATTTACCGATAGATTGATAGTTAGATTAAAACACATATTGATACATAGATAGTAGACAAATATATAGACAGATAGATAGAAAGAAAGATAGATATATAGAAAGTCAGACAGATAAATAGAGAAATAGCCAGATAAATAGATAGATAGATCAATAGATAGATAGATAAACAAATAGAAAGACAATTAAATAGATAGATTGATTGATTGATAGAAATATAGACATATAGATAGACAGATAAATAGTCAAAAAGATAGACAAAAAAGATTTATAGAGATTAGAAAGATAAATAGACTAAAAGATCGAAAGAAAGATATACAAATTGATAGATAGATAGAGAAACATAGATAGATAGATAGACAAATAGATATATAGACAGATAGATATATGTATATATATATATAGAAAGGTAGATAGATAGAAAGATATATAGATAGAAAGATAGATAAATAGATATATAGACATATAGTTGATAGATCAAATGATATATAGATAGATAAATATACATATTGATAGACATATAGATATACAGATATATAGATAGATAGATAAATAAAAAGATTGAAAGATAGATACACATATAGATATATAGAAAGATAGATAGTTAGAAGGACATATAGATAGACAGATAGATAAATAGATATATAGAAAGATAGATATTCAGATAGATTTATAGATAGTTAGATAGTTAGTTTGATAGATAGATAGATAGACAGACAGACAGACAGATAGATAGATAGATAGATAAATAGATAGACAGATAGATTGACATATAGATAGATAAATATATATAGATATATAGATAGATATATAGTTAGATAGATAGATAAAAAAATAGATAGTTAGATAAATAGATAGTCATACACATAGATATAAAGATTTATAGACACAGATAGATATATAGATAAATAAATTTACTATAAGATAGATATATAGATATATAGATTTATAAACTGATAGATACACTGATTGATAGAAAATTGTTAAACAAATAGATAGATTAATAGATAGGCAGATAGATAGACAAATAGATAAAGAGATAAAAAGATTGATTGTTAGTCAGTGAGATAAACAAATAGATAGACAGATAGATAAATAGATAGATAGACATATAGAAAGATAGATTGATAGATAGAATGATACACAAATTAATAGATAGATTAATTGATAGATTGATAGACTATTTGATAGAAAGATTGATTGATAAAATGATAGACAGTTAGATAGATAGTTAGATAGATAGATAGATAGACATATAAATAAACAGATAGTTAGACAAATAGTTAGATTGATAATTAGCCATATAGTTAGATTGATTGATAGACAGTAAGATAGATAAATAGATAGATATATATGTAGATACATAGATTAGACAATTAGATAGATATACAGATAAATAAAAATATTGAAAAAAAATAAATAGACCGATAGACAGATAGATAGTTATATATTTTGATATAAAGATAGTTAGACATATATATAAAAAGATAGATAGACAGATATATAGACATATAGATAAGAAGATTGATATATAGAATGAATTAGAAATTAATAGACAATTTATAGATAGACTGGTAGATAAATTGATAGATTGATTGATAGACAAATTGATAGGCAAATAGATAGATAAATAGATAGATCGACATATTGATAGGCAAATAGATAGATTGATAGATAGATCGACAGATTGATAGATAGATTGATACACATATTGATACATAGATAGATGGGCATGTAGATAGATAGACAGATAGATAGATAGATATATGTAAAGTCATATAGTCAGATAGATAGATATATAGATAGAAAGATCTATAGATAACTAGATAGATAGATAGATAAATAGATAAAGATATAAATAAAAGATTGACAAATAGATTGACAAATAGATAGAGAGAGAGACAAATAGATAGGCAGATAGACATATAGATAGATAGATACACAGATAGACAGACAGACAGACAGATAGATAGATAAATAGATATATATATATATATATATATATATATATATATAGATAAATAGATTGACAAAAAAATTGACAATCAGATAGATAGAAGATAGATATATAGACAGATAAATAGGTAGATAGGTTAGTAGATAGATAGAAAGATTGATTGATAGATAAATAGATACAAAGATAGATAGATAGACTGATTGGTAAACACAGATTTATATATAGATTGGCAGATAGATAAATAGAAATATATATAGAATGATAAATATATATATATATATATAGTTATATAGATAGATAGTAAGATAGATAGATAAACAAATAGACGGACAGACAAATATATAGATATATAGACAGATAGATTGACAGATAGTTTGACAGATTGATATATATATATATATAGTCAGATAGATAGAAAAATAGAGAGACAAATAGATAAACATATAGATTGACAGAAAGATACACATATATATAGATAGATAGATAAAATGATTAACAGAAGATAGATAGATAGATAGACATAAAAATCCCTATAGAGAGATAGAGAGAGACAAATAAATAGACAGATAGATAAACAAATAGATAGATTGATATATAAAAAGATAGATTGATATGGAGATCGATAAATTGATAGATAGACAGATTAATAGAAAGATAGACATACAAATAGATAGATTGATTATAAACATTTAGATAGATAGATAGATAGATAGAAAGATAGATAGATAAATAGATAGATGGACAGATAGAGAGATAAATAAAAACATTGAAAAATACATAGATAGATATATATACAGATAGACAGACAAATAAAAAGACATATAGATAAGTAGATAGATAAATATATAGATAGATAAACAGATAGAGAGATAGATAAATAGATAGATAAATAGACAGATACATAGACAGATTGACAAAAAGATAGATAGATAAACATATAGATAGATAAATAGATAACTTGACAGACAGATAGATAGATGATAGAAAGATAGAAAAATATATAGATAGACATACATATAGATAAATAGACAGATAGATAAATAGATAAATCAAAATATTGATACATAAATAGATAGATAGATACATAGATAGATTGATAGATAGATAGGTAGATAGGGAGATAGGTAGATAAATAGATATATATATATATATATATATATATATAAAGTTAGGCAAATAGACAGATATATAGATAAACATATGGATAGATAGATAGATAGACACATAAACTAATAGACTTTACACTAAAAGATTGATAGAAACATAGACTGGTAGACTAAAAGAAAGATAGAGAGATAGACAAATGTAATAATATCTAGATTAATAGATAGATAGATATCCAGATAGAAAAATAATAGAATGATAGATTGATAGATTGACTAATTGATATTTATATAGATTTATAGATAGATAGATACATAGATAAACAATTAAAAAATGGACAAATTGATAAATATGATAGATATATAGATAGTTAAACAAATAGATAAACATGTAAAAAATAAATATATTGAAATATAGATAGAGATAAAGATAGGTAGATATACAGATAGACTTATAGATAAATAGATAGATAGACAAACAAATAGATATTTAGATAGCATCTTTTGTGGAGCTGAAATAGGAAAAAAATGGGGTAGCTTTCATATTGTCCTTATTCCAAAAATAGAAAATCTACAAACAGGAGATGATTTTAGACCTATCAGTTTATGTAACTCAATATATAAAATTTTAGCAAAAATAATGCAAAATAGACTTTCTCACCTTCTACCTAAAATTATTTCAATAGAACAATCAGGTTTCATGAAAAACAGATTGCTAATGGAAAATAAAAGTTTAGCTAAAGAATTGTGTAGAGAGATAGGAGCAAAAAAAAGAGGGCATAATGTTATAATAAAACTAGATCTATCCAAAGTTTTTGATAGAGTCGAATGGAACATTCTTTGTTTCATCATGAGAAAATGGGATTTTCGGAAACATGGATAGATCTAGTTTACAGATGCATCTCTTATACTTGGGTTAGGATTATTACGAATGGAAAAGTAGGAGAAGAAATAAAACCAGTCAGAGGCCTTAGATAAGGAGATCCTCTTTCACCAGCATTATTTAATATATATCTAGAACTCCTAATAGTTAATCTTAATGAAAAGATGGTTAAAGGTTCGATAGGTACATTCAGGCAACCAAAAAACACTCCACTAGTGAGTTGCCTAGCGTATGCAGATGATGTGATGATCTTCACTAATGGAGGGTATAGATCATTACAAAATCTGATGAACTTGTTAATTTGTTTAGAAGATGAAACAGGTCAAAAACTCAATAAAAGAAAATGCCAATACATGATATCTTATAAAGCTCCTGTAGCATTAGCTCATAGGATTAAAAAAGTCACTGGTTTCTCTCAAAAAAAGGGGAAATAATATATCTAGGATGTCCAGTGTATGAAGGCAAACTCAAGGCCGAGTATTTGGATTTCTTAATAGATAAATTAAAAAAGAAAATAGCTGGATGGAAGGAAGAATTTTTGAGTATGGGGGGAAGAATAATATTAATAAAACATGTATTAGAAAGCTCATTGATGCATAATATCATGATTATGGAATTACCAAGTAAAATAATTAAAAAGATTGAAAAGGAATTCACTAATTTCTTATGGGGGAAAAAAGAAGGAAAACATAAATTGCATTGGAAAAAATGGAATGATTTATGCTTCCCTGTTCAAGAATCTGGATTGGGATTCATCGATCTCTCAGATTTAGCTAAATCATGGGCTAGCAAGAGATGGTGGAGACTGAAAGAAAATAATAGCTTATGGGCAAAATTTATGCGTGCAAAGTATTGTTTAAAAGATGATATTCATAAAGAGAAAAATAAAAGTAAGAGCTCGTAGGTTTGGGTTCAAATGCTTAAACAAAGAGATCTAGTGGAGAATTATTCTAAACTCACTAAAAAAGGATGGAAATGGACATTAACATCAGAAGGAACATTTTCAATTAAATCTGTCAAGAACGTAATAAGAAAAAGGCAAGTAGAGCAATATTTATTTTAATGGGCTTGGGAAAATGAAACTCCTCAAAAAATTAAAACTTTCATGTGGAAAGTTCTATCTAATATTGTTCCATTAGATAATAACTTAATAAAGAAAGGTATTCAGTTAGTATCAAGATGCGAATGCTGTTCTAACGAAATAGAAACACTGGATCATCTCTTCTCAAACGGAAAAGTAGCAGCAGAAATATGGAGAAAACTAGGAATTGAGTTGAACATAAAATATGAACAGCACACAATAAAAGCTAGACTTCAAAAATGGAGTAAAATAAAAGTTTTAAATCCTGCACAGAAATGGATTAAATGTAATGTTCCTTTAATAGTCATCTGGTGCATCTGGAAGGCTAGAAATAAAAGTAGATTTGAAGGGTCTCGTATGAGGGTAGAGGATATCTGGAAGGAGATAAAGGAAGAGACTAGAAAAATTTCGGAGATTTCTCCATTAAAGAATCAGGGCAAGAGCCTAGATAAAGATATTATGACTTTTTGGAATCTAAAAGAAAAGCTACCAAAACATTTTAAAATAGTAGAATTAAAATGGGAAAACCCTCCGAAAGAAAGAATGGCTTTAAATACTGATGGCAGCTTTGACAGAGACATTGGAGCAGCAGGAGGGGGGGTTTGATAAGGAACTCTGAAGGTGAGCTAATTTTAGCTTTCACAAGGAAGTTTCATGCTTCATCGGCATTACATGCTGAGATTTTAGCCTTAAGAGAAGGGATTAGATTGTGTAAAAAATCTGATATTAAAAATATAGACATTCAAATAGATTCAAAAATCTTAGTCAATTTAATTAATAAACAAGTATCTTTATGGAAATATGAGGAGGAAATTGAGGAGATTCTATTTATATTAAAAAATTCAGATTATACTATAAATCATATATATAGAGAAGTTAACACATTAGCAGATAGATTTGCCAAGGAAGGTAGAAAAAGAGGAGATCAAGAGTTTAATGAGGGCACGATACCAAAAAAATATGTAGGAATAATAAAATTGGACCGCAAAGAACTACCTTATTTTAGAAGGTTGATAGAATAACACTTGTATATCTCTTCTATTTTCGAGTTATTAATATATACAGTTAAGAGGCTTATATCTTAATAATCTCCCTGGTCCTGAAGGGTGATTAATCGAAACTGAGGTGAATAATTAAAAGGGAGAAACGGGTAAGAAATCTAAATTTCGGTATGCTGTTTTGTGCTGTTCTGCTTATCATTTTACAGGTATTAAGCTGGACATTCAATTTAAAAATGGGCTGATTTCAATTAAGCTGGACATACAGCACAAGCACGAATCTGCTTGTTGGAGATTTTGTTTTTGCTGTTATTTATTTCAAAATTTCTGGTCTGAGATGGTTATGGAAGTCTGGGTGTTTGGTGGTCTGTTTTTTCTGTATGGTTGTCTGTTTTTTAGATATTTGGTGGTCTGTCTGTGTTATTGCTGGAAGTCTATAGTATTTTAGAAGAGTCTTAGTTGTTAGTCAATGTTTGCATCATTTCAAATGGGAGATAAGCAAAGGGAAGAGCTGGGATTGTATTCCACAAAGAGCAATGGATATTCTCTTCGTTGCATTGGGCAAAAGGAAGGTAAGTAATGGATTCTTTATTCGAAAAAACTTGATACTTGGTTTCATGCAGGAAAACAGCAAATTTCACAAGTGGATACTTTCAAAGAAATAAAAAATGGGACTAGTCATACTCAAATGATAAAGAATGAGCATGGACAAGAGACTTGAGAGGTAGATGCTGGGTGGTTGAATATGGATTGCTGAAGCTGCGAGGGAGCAGGCTGGTCAGCGCTGAAAAAGGGGAGCATCCTTCATAGCAAGATCCATATAGAAAACAGAGACGTCGCACTTAATTAATGAAGCAAAAATAAAAACAAGATTCATCATATCATTGAGTATAAAGTTAGGAAAGATCATGGATTGTTATATTTTTCTAGATTTATGAATCGGGTGTAAAAGGGAAATGGGTAGATGTAGTTTGTACAAATGGTATTCCTCCGCCAAAAGAGAGGGTTCTAATTTAATAAACAAAACCTTAAAAAAAAGAATGATAGATAGATAGATAAACAGATAGATAGAGAGATAAATAGAAAGATATTTAAATAGTCATATATATAGATATATAGTTAGATATATACGAAGACTAAAACACAAATAGACAAATCGATAAATTGAGAGATAGATATAAAGACATTTATATAGATGGATAGATAGATATAGTTTGATAGATAGAAAGATACATAAAAAGGTAAATAGATATACACATAGAAAGATAGATAGCTAGCTAGCTAGAAAGATAGATAGACATTTTCATAGATAGACATATAAATAGATAAAGAGATAGAAAGATAACTAGATCGAGAAATTGATAGACAGAGAGAAATAAAAATACCTAGATCGAAAAATAGATAAATAGATATATAGATAGATACACAGACATACACACAGACAGACAAACAAATAGATAAATATATAGATAAATAGAGAGATAGATAGATAGATAAAAAACTAGATACATAGATAGATAAACAGATATACAGATAGGAAGATAAATATATACTCAAAATGATAGTTATACAGATAGACAGATTGTAGATATATATAGACAAATAGATAAATAGACAAATAGATAGATATATAAACTGTCATATAGATATATAGATCAACAGATTGATAGATATTTAGATATACAGATAGAAAGATAGACAGATAGACAAAAAGATAGATAGACAAATAGACATATAAATTAATAGATAGACAAATATACAAATAAATAGATATACATATAGACAAATAGTAAATAGGCAGATAGAGAGATAGATATAAATATATATAAATATATATATATAAAGTCAAATTGCTAGTAAAATTGTTAGATAGACAAATAGAAAGATTGACTAATAGACTGATAGATAATAAAATAGATAGATAGATATATAGATAAATAGATATATAGATAGATAGATCGATAGATAGCTAGAAAAATAGATAGATAGATAGGTAGATAGTTCCATAGATAGATAATAAAATAAATAGATATACAAATAGATTGATAGACATATAGATGGATAGACAAATATGTTGAAATAAAAATATATAAAAAGACAGATAGATAGATAGATAGATACATAGTTAATATATAGATAAAAATATAGAAAGATGGATCATATAGACAAATAGATAAATAGATTCTTAGAAAGATAGACTAATGAGCAAATAGATAAATAGGTTCTTAGAAAGATAGACTAATGAACAAATAGATAGATAGAGAGAAAGATATATAGATGAATATATAGATAAAAATTTATAAAGATATAGAGATAAATAGATAGACTAATAGAAAGATAGACAGATAGATAGATAGTAAGATAGACAGATAGAAAGATAGTAAGATAGACATATATATAGATTGATAGATAGATAGGTTGATAGATTGATAGATTGATAAATAATTGATTGATAGATATAGACATATAGAAAATAGATTGATAGGCATAGAGAAAGAGAGAGAGAGAGAGAGAGAGAGAGAGAGAGATATATATATATATATATATATATATATATATATATATATATTGATAGGTAAATAGATCTACATATAGATTGATAAATAGATATATTCATAGTTATCTATACAAATGGATAGATATACAAAAATATAGATACAAATATAGATAGATATACACATAGATAGACTGAAAAATAGATAATATGTATATAAATAGATAGATAGATAAATATATAGATAGTCTAATTGATACATAGATACATAGATAGAAAGATATATAGATTTATAGATAGTCTGATAGATAGATAGATATATCAACATATAGAAAAATAGACAGACAAACAGATAGATAGATTAATATATAGATACATAGATACACAAATAGATAGATAGACAATTAGACGGATAAACTAGAATATAGTTAGATAGTTTAACTAATAGAAAGATAGACTGATAGATAGATAGAAATAAAGATAGTTAGATAGTTCTATAAATAGATATATATATATAAAGATATAGAGTTAAATAGTTTAATAGATAGATAGATATATAAACATTTAGATAAATAAATTAATAAGCATATAGATATATAGACAGATAGGCAAATATGTAGAGTAGATTTAACGATTGACGGATAGATATTTGATATGATAGATAGGTAGATAAATAGAATGATAGATAGATAGAGAAATGGATATATAAATAGACAGATACATAGATTGTCTAATAGATAGATAAAAAGATAGATATTATGAAAGAAATATTGTTAGACAAATAGATAGATATAAATATAGATACTTAGATAATTACAAAGAAAGATACATAAACTTATATATATTCAGATAAATAAACTAATAAATACATAGATATATAGAAAGATACACAAATAGACCGACTTTTTAATAGAAAGATAGATAGATAATTAGATGGATAGACAAATAGATAGATAGTTAGATAGGTAGACAAATAGATAGTTAGACTTGTAGACACATAGACATATTGATAATTACATATATAGATAGATTGATAGACAGGTAGACACATAGACACTAAGATACATAAACTAATGATAAATTAAGATATATAAAATTAAACTTATATACTAATAGACGGATAGATAAATAGACAAATAGAAAGATAGAAAGATAGATAGATAAATAGATAGATAGCTAGATAGATAAATAGATAGATAGATAAATAGCTACAAAGACAAATAGATAAATAGACAAATAGACATATCATTAGATATATATAAAGACTGATAGATAGAAAAATAGACTGAAATAGAAATATTAAAATTGATGAATAGATAGATATACAAAAAGATAGATAAATAGATAGATAGATAGATAGACAGATCGACAAATAGATAGATAAAAATATAAATATATTGATAGATAGACACATAAATAGATATACTGATATATAGATAGATAGATAAAAGATAATTAGACACATAGATAGATAAACCTATGAAAAATTAGACAGATAGATTGATAGATATTTCGATAGATAGATAGAATTGTAGAAAGATAGACAAATAGATTGATATTAGATAAATAGATAGATAGATAAAAAGATTGTTAGATTGATAAATAATAGATAGATAGAGATAGACAAATAGATAATAGACAAAAAGAGATATAGATAGATAGATAGATAAAAAGACACATAGACAAATAGACAGATAGATAGATAAATAGTCACATGGATAGATAAACAGATAAACAAATTGATTGATACATAGATACTCAGATAGATAGATAGATAGACGCATAAAGAGATGGACAGATAAATAAATAGAGATATAGAAAGATAGACTAATAGAGAAATACTCAGATAGATATAAACATAAATAGGAAGATAGATAGATAGATAGACAGATGGATATATAAATAGATAGATAAATAGATTCACTCTTAGATATATAGAAACAAAGATAGATAGATAATTTGACAGATAGATAGTTAGATAGATAAATAGTTAGGATGTTAGATAATTATATAGATAGATAGATAAACATATAAATATTTAGATAAATAAACAAATATAAATATAGATATATAGACAGATAATAAAATAGATTAATATATAGATAGATAGATACCAAGAAAAATCGATAGAGAGATAGACAAATAGATAGTTAAATAGAAATTTAGATAGATAAATAGACAGATAAATTGATAGAATAATAGTCTAATAGACTAAAAGAGAAATAGACTGATAGATATAATGACACACATATGTATAGATAAATAGATAAATATATATACAGATAGACACATAGATAGATAGTCAGATAGAAAGAAAGAAAGATAGATATATATATATAAATAAATAAATAGACACATAGACAATCATTTAAATATACAAATAGATAGATAGAAAGCTAGTTATATAGACAGAAAGATAAATAAATAGATAGAAAGATAGATAGATATATATAGATAGATTGATAAGCAGATAGATAGATAGATATAAATATATACACATTGAAGGATGGTCAAATAGTCAGATAGATAGATATAAAGATTCTGAGATAGACAGATCGACATATATATTAATTGATAGTTATATAGATCAACAAATAAAGTGATACATAGATATACAAATAGATAGAAAGAAAGATAGATAGATAAATAGACAAATATATAGATAGCCAGATATATAGATAGACAAATAGTCACATAGATAGATAGATAAATACATAGATAGATAGATAGATATGCAAAAGGGCAAATAAACTGATAGATAGAAAGATAGATAGACACTTAAAAGAGATCGACATATTGATAGATAGACAAATAGACAGAAGATATTTAGATAGATAGATAGATATACAAATAGATTGATAAAGAGATACATAGACATATAGATAAATAGAAAGATACATAGATAGACAAATAGATAGATATATATATATATATATATATATATATAGATTGATTGATTGATATATAGATAGATAGAATGATAGATATATAGACAGATAGCTAGATATACAGATAGATATATAGACATATAGACATATAGAAATATATATAGATTGATAGATAGACAAATAAATAGATAGATCGATAGATAAATAGATTGAAAGATAGATAATAATATAGATGGATCTATAGATACATAAATAGATAGACATATAAATAGACAAATAGTTAAATAGACAGATATATAGATATGAAAATTGATAGATTGGAAGATATAGAGATAATTAGATAGATATAATGATAGATAGGTATACTAATAGATCGATCAATAGATAGATAGATGGATGGATAGACAGATAGATAGTCAAATATTTTAATTGATAGATAGTCAAATAGACATATAGATAAATATAAAGATATACAGATAACTAGATAGGAATATAGGTAGATATATAGATATATAGATATATACACAAATATATAAATAAATAGAAAAATAAAAAAATGTTTTGTTAGATAAAGAAATATATAGATAGATAAAATTATAGATATACTAAAATATAGATAGATAGATAAACATATTGACGTATAGACATATAGTCAAATAAATAGATAAAAAGATAGATATATAAATAAATTGATAGATATATAAATAGACAGATAGATAGAGGCAAACAAAAAGAAAGAAAGAAAGAAATATAAATAGATAGATAGCTGGATAGATAGATAGACATATAGATAGATAGACAGATATATAGATAGATAGATAGATAGTTTGATATACAGTTAGACATATTGATAGATAGAAATATAGATAAATAATTAAATATAGATAGATAGATGAATAAATAGATAGATAGACAGACATATAGACAAATAAAAAGATATATAGATTGACAGATAAAGAGATAGACTGATTGTCTAATATGAAGAAATATAGTTAAATAGTTAGACAAATAGACAAATAAATAGATAGACATACATATAGATATATAGATAAATAGATAGATTGTTAGTTAGTTATTAAATTAGACAGATATAAACATAAACAGATTAATTGATAAATTAATAAATTGATCGATAAATAGCTAGATTCATAGACAAATAGATAAATAGATAAATAGAAGGTTAGACATAATGACAAATAAATAGATAGTAAGATAGACATATAGAATGATATATAGATAAAGAGATATACATATATATAGATAGATAAATTGATAGATATACATATAGATAGATTGGCAAAAAGATAGATGGATATACACATAGACTTATAAACTAAAAGACTAATAGAAAGATAGAGAAATAGATAGATAGACACATTGAACGAAAGATAATTAGGTATACAAATAAATATATAGAAAGATTGATAGATAGATGGATAGATAGATTAATAGATAGACATACATACAGATAGATAGATAGTTAGTTAGTTAGATAGACAAATAAATAGATATAGAGATTGATAGATCAATATATATATATATATATATACAAATTGATTGATTCAAAAACTGATAGAAAGAAAGTTAAAATGTTAAATAGATAAATAGATAGATAGTTGCATAGATTGATAGATAGACATAGACATATAGACAAATAGATAGATAGATATGTATATATATATATATATATATATATATATATATATATATATATATATTGATTGATTAACTCATATATTGATAGACTGATAGATAGAAAGATTGTTAGACAATTAGACAGATAGATAGAAAAATAGATAGTTACATTGATTTATAAAGAGATAGACACATATACATATACCCACATAGGTACATAGACCCATAGACCCATAGGCACAGACATATACAGATAGATTGATACAAAGAGAGACATAAAGATATATCTACAGAATTAGACAAATAGGTAAAAAGACATATAAGTAAAAAGACATATAGGAAAATAGAGAGAAAGATAGATATTCAGATAAACAAATAATAAAATAGAAAGATAGAAGATAGATAGACAGATAAATAGACAGATAGATAGACTAATAACTAGATTAATAAACAAATAGATAGTTAGCTAGATATATATATCGAAGATGCAGAGATTTAAAGATAGATAGAATGATTGACAAATATATAGATTGATAGATATACAAATATACAAATAGCTAGATAGATAAATAGATAGACAAATAGATAGATAGAGAGATAGATAATAGTAAAATAGATAGATAGGTACATAAATAGTCAGATACATAGATAGAAAAAAAGATAGATAAATAGATAGGATGATAGGTAGATAGACAAATATCGATACACACATATATAGATATATAGATAGATAAATAGAAAGAAATATAGATATATACAAAGATAGAAAGATAGATAGTAGACACATAGATAGAAAGATAGACAGATATATAGACTAATAGACAAATAGATATATAGAAAGATCTATAGATATAAAAATTGGCAGATAGATAGATAGATGGATAAAAAATAAAAAAATAAAAAAATAAAAAAATAAAAAATTAAAAAAATAAAAAAATAAAAAAATAAAAAAAATAAAAAAAGATAATAATATAATAAAAAACTAAAAAACAAACAAAAAATAAAAAACAAACAAAAAAATAAAACAACTAAAAAATAAAAAATAAAAAAAACAAAAAAAACAACTTTGGTATTTTATTTTAACTACCATTTCCTTCTTAGATACACATCAATCCCATATAATTCTAGGTCTAACATATCTAAAGTTAATTCCTTCCTATTTCATAAAAGTTATACTAATTAACTATTTGATATGAGTAAATTGCTTCTCTAGATGAAAGAAATAATAAAGAAGTCTTCTAATTTTTTTTGAACCACTCTCATTTTCTCCAAAAATATATTAGATATAAGTGAATATGTTGTTCCTAGTTCAAAGAAATTGGATGAGTGTTTTGTGCCGTGTGTTTCTCCAAAAACACGAAACATAAATTATTACTTTGCTTCGCATAGATCTTTAATATGACACTAGTTGAAAATCATGACTAAAACACAAGACATATTTTAGATCCATTGTAAATTATGTTGCTCTTGATTAATATATCTATTAATAGATTATTAGTTATGTGAATCTAAATTACAATTAGCATTGAATGATCACATTCTAGGCTCTTTTTAATTGTTAAATAAAATATCCTTGGAATTCCTTCAAGAGTGTTTTATGTCTTGTGTTTCTACTTTTTTTTTGAGAAATTAGAATATATATAAATTTTCGCATCACAACTATAAAACTATGGGTGTTTGAGATATAATTCTCTTTGGCACACAATTACATTCCTTCACATACTTTGCAAGCTATCCTTGGAGTCCAAGGTGCTAAATCTCTTCGGTTCACTAACTTGATCTTCACATATTTCACTATATTGGATTGTCTCAGCCATTGTTTTTAAATTATTAAAAAACTTTATCTTTCTCTAGTTCTAAAGCTATATCAATAATTTTTCATTTATGATTTCTTCATAAATATCAACATCTGAATTCAATTCTCAGCCATTTTTCGAAAAGGTCAATTTTTTTCATTATTATTCATAAATTATAAAAAAAAATTTACTAAGTTCTCAACATCAGTAGTATGTTAAGCAACAATCACACCAGCATGAGTTAATCTAAAAAAACTTCTCATGTCCTATTTCTTCAATGGGATGCTAGAAATTATTCAAACATTACTATATAGCTTATAATTTATGCAACTATTTTTCTAAGCATCAGTTAATTTTTTTCCCTCAAGATTTAGTTCATCCATTATCATAATTTCTTATATAAATTCTTTAGTCTTTTGTTGTTCAACCATTACTAGGAAATGTCTAGCCTGATCTTTTACTAATTTTCACAAAATACTCATTAGTTAGTTGCATCATTTCTTTCATAAATAGGCATTACTCTATTACTCTCTCTCTCTCTCTCTCCATCTATCTCTCTCTCTCTCTCTCCATCTTTCTCTCAATATCTTTCTCTCTCTCTCTTTTCCCATCTCTCTCTCTCTCTTTCCCCATCTCTCTCACTCTCTCTCTCTCTCCCCATCTCTCTCTCTCTCTCCATCTCATTCTATCTCTCTCGCTCTCTTCGTCTCTCTCTCTCTCTCTCTCTCCATCTCTCTCTCTCTCTCAATATCTCTATCTCTCTCTCTCCATCTCTCTATCCCTCTCCATCATTCTATCCATCTCCATCTCTCTCTCCATCTCTCTCTCTCTCTCTCACTCTCTCTCAATCTCTCTCTCACTCTCTCCATCTCTCTCTCGCTCTCTCCATCTCACTCTCTCACTCGCTCTCTCTCCTCCCCCCTCTCTCTCTCCACCTTTCTCCTTCCCTCTCTCTCTCTCTCTCACACTCCCTCCCTCACTCTCTCACTCTCTCTCTCTCTCTCTCTCTCTCCTCTCTCTCTCTCTCTCTCCCTCTCTCTCCCTCCCTCTCTCTCTCTCTCAACTTTTCCTATGTCACAATAATGAGACATCTTCATTACATAATATTCATTATTTATTTTGATCATATTGTAGGTTTACATTATTTTCTCTTTACTTGACATGTGTGGAATAGTGGATTCAACTTTAAATATGACTATTTTTTTATTATACATGTGTTGGGTGAAATAAATTCAAATTTATAATAATTTTATCATAGTATTTCATGAGAAACGGCACCATATAAATTAAAATCAGATTTCTTTATGTATTATTTAGGAGTAAAATAAAAGCAAACATTAAAAAACAATAATAAAATGATATATTTATCAATCAAACTAGAATAAATATATCAAATCAAACTAGTTAGATCGGATTGGTTTTAACCTCTATCTCATTCTTTTTGACATAGAATTTGTCAAATTCCACGACTGAATATTTGAGACCTTGGATGAAGTTGATGTTAAGAGACTATGGAATATGGTGATGATGAAGTGCCACTAGGTGAGCTCCATGTCAAGGTGCTTGGTGTATTTTTCCAAGCATAGATATGATTAATCCAATGACATTTTTATATTTAGCTTATTTTGCTAACTAGAGTCTCTTGTTGGCCAAAAATAATGACATAGAGTGATCTTTTGTTTTTTTACATCTAACCACTTCTTCACACAATTATATCTAACTTTATGCAGTCACTTTCCAAAATGTAACAAAAAAATCAAGGTGTCAATCATCAATTAATTTCATACAAATATATATATATACATATATGTATGTATGTATATTAAATATATGTTATTATATTTATACATAGTTATGTTTATGTATACTATTTTTATAGTTATAGATATAGTAAAATATATTTATATACAAAATTTGAATTATATCACACATGCATATTCATGTATAGTTATGTTTAAATACACTTATTGATTTGAGGAACTTAAATATATAAAGATTTATACATTTATATATACCTATATATAAATGTATTTAACAATATGTATATCAACATATTACTATATATAAATGTATTTATCTACATCAATACATATACATAGCCATATGTCTAAATATATATAATACCATGAAAAACTAAATATAATGACATCTACAACATGTATAACTACATGTTTCAGAAACTTAATATCCATTCATATCATTCATCTCATTCATATATATATATTTATGATATTGTATAAATCTTTAGCATATTTCCATATATTTTAGGATGTTAAAATTAAATTTTTTCAACCTTAAATGTATTTTTATATGTTTGTATAAATTATTATGATTTAATATATTTAGGGTTTGTATTTTTGTTTAACTTAATATCATTTAGCTGAAATTGATTTCTAATAAAATCTATATTTGTTAAAATTCATGTTGTGAATTTCAAAACAAATAACAATATGTTTGTGTAATAAATATTATAAAAAATTTCTAAAATATATATGTGATGTAGTTTCAATTTACAAAGATAAAACATTAAAAATAAAATTTATTTACCAAATAAAATTTGCACCTCATAATATGTAATATGTTATATTTATTATAAATAAATAATGTTTAAAATGTATCTATTAATTACAAATAAAAACATTGTAGTGTATTCAATTTTAAAAAAAAATTTAAAAATAATTATTTAAAAAAACAAATTCATATATTTATAAGGTCATTTATATATTTTGAATAAAAAAAATAACTGGTAGAAAAATTTATTCATGTATTTATATGGTAACCTGTTTTGTTTGAACATAATTAAAGAAATAATTGATTTTTTACAAAACATTAAAGACATGTATTTATATGCACTACATAATAATTGTTTGAATTTTAAAGTTTTTAAAAATTTTTTAATAACAATAAATAATAGTTAAATATTTTTCATTGACATTAATATTTTAATAAAAAATTATATAAAAAAACAAAAACAAAATTATCTATTTATGACCAATATTTTAATTATTAACATAATTGTAAAACAACATAATTTACAAATATGTCATTTTCATTTATTTATATGAGGATAATGGTAGTAATTTTAATATAAATTTTAAAAAAACAACTATTTGAATAAAATAGAAGTTCATATAGTTAATTCATAATTTCATTTTATGCTTTAATATACTTCACACACACACACACACACACACACACACACACACCCATACACACACACACAAATTTATTTTAAATATAAAGAATATACAATATTTTATAAATTGTGTACAATATATAATATTTTATTTTAATTAAATTTTCAAAATCATAAAATTTTAAATACATTTACATCACAAACACACACACACACAATTGTTTCATGTGTAATTTTAAAAATACATTACGTATATAAGTATATGTGTGTGTTTGTGTGGGTGTTTAGTAATATATGCATTCATACAAGTATATACACACTACTTTGAAAATGTAGATACATGTGTAAATATATACAAAAGTACAAAAATATGTATTGTGATATAATGTATAGTAATGTATATGGATGTATAAATGTGTCTATGTAGGTTAGTGTATATGCAATTATATATTTATGGATATATATGTAAATATTAACATTATTTTTGAGAAGAAAAATACTTGAACACATAATTATTAACATGTTCCACAATTTACGAGAGCATGAGCAAAAAGTGACATTATTGCAAGATATTCTAATCTCCCATCTATAACACTTTGCCTCATATTTTGATGATAGTACTACTTGTAATGATAAGGTCTCATATTTGCGGCAGACAGAAATGACAGAGATCGAGTAGTTGAAGCCAGAGATGAGTTGCATAGGATGATAACGAGGAAAATCTTCGAGATGCAGTTTTGCTAGTGTTTGCCAATAAGCAAGATCTTCCCAATGCGATGAATGCAACTGAAATTACTGACTCTAGGACTTCACTTTTTTCTCCAAAGCCATTGGCAGATTTAGAGCAACAGTGCTACCTCTGGTGAGGGCCTGTACGAGGGTCTTGATCGGCTTTCCAATTACATTGCCAGCAAATCATAAACAATATAAGTAGGATGAGGTAAACATTGTTGACATATCTGGATGTTGATCTAATCTTTGCCTATTTTTCTTGAGTTTTGTTCTGTTATGTGGATGGCATCATCTGTTTCTCAGGGGATTCAAATTCTATTTATATTTATATATTGCATGCATGAAATACAAGACCACATTACTTTGTTCTGATCTATTGTAAGCTGAACTTGTTTATTTTCTGGTTTGTGCCTTTTTGCCATTGGATCCCAAAGGTATAAAAACATATAACGTTAAATAATTGTCTTTGACTATATGTATTACTATAAAAGAATTATACATAACTATATTTAAATATATAATTTACAACTTATATTTAATATACATTTGTATATTTTAGTATTCTAAAATATATTTTACTATATCTAGTCCTATACATAACTATATGTATAGAAATATAAAATTATATAAATAAATAAATATACCTAATTGTATAAATATAGATATAACTATATGTGTAACTATATGTATAATCACATGTAACTATATTTATAATTACTTGTATAATAACATACAATATTATATTTAACTATATGTGTGTAACTATATATAAATATTCGTATAACTATATATAAATAATTATATAACTATATATAAATAATTGTATAACTATATAACACTATATAATTAAATATAACTATATTTGTACGTATGTATACATATATGTAAATCTATATATTTATTTATAACTTTATATATTTATGTATAAATATTTGTATGAATATGTCTATATATAACTATATGTTTAACTATATAAAAATATTTATAGCTATATATATTATATGTATAATAACATATAACTATAAATAATCATATCTTATTATATGTATTACTATAAAAGCTTTATACATAACTATATTTAAATATATAATCTAAAACTTATATTTAATATACATTTGTATATATTAGTATTCAAAAATGTATTTTATTATATCATACCTATACATAACTATATGTATAGATATATAAAATTATATAAATATATATATATACATACATGTATAAATATAAGTTTAACTATACGTGTAACTATATGTATAACTAAATGTAACTATAATTATAATTACATGTATAACAACATATAACATTATGGTTATAAATATTTTTAAAACTAAATAAAACTTTATATAATTAAATATAACTATATGTTTAACTATTTATACATATATGTAAATATATATATTTGTTTATAACTTTCCATATATTTATGTATAACAATATATAAATACTCATGTGAATATATATATATATAACTAAATGTTTAATGATATATAATTTATATACCTTTATATATATTATATGTATAATAACATATAACTATACACAATTTTATATTATTACTGTATAACCTATATTTAAATATATAATTAACAACATATATTTAATATACACTTTTATATATTAGTATAAAAAATGTATTTTAGTATATCCATACCTATACATAACTATATGTATAAATATATGAAATTATATGAACAAATATATATACATACATGTATAAATATAAGTTTAACTATACGTGTAACTATATTTATAACCACATGTAACTATATTTATAATTACATGTATAACAACATACAACATTAATTTTAAATTACATGTGTATAACTATATATAAATATTTGTAAAACTAAATAAAAGTTTATATAATTAAATATAACTATATTTTTAACTATTTATACATATATCTATACATATATTTAAATCTATATATTTATTTATAATATTTTAAATATTTATCTATAACTAAATTTAACTACTCGTATGAATATATATATATATATATATATAACTAAATGTTTAATGATATATAATTTTTTATAACTATATATATAATATGTATTCTAACATATAACAATAAATAATTCTATCTTACTATATGTATAACTATAAAAACATCATACATAAATATATTTAAATATATAATTAACAATATTTATTTAATATACATTTTTAAATATTAGTATAAAAAATGAATTTTAGTATATACATACCTATACATAACTATATGTATAAATTTATGAAATTATATTATAACATATATATACATACATGTATAAATATAAGTTTAACTATACGTGTAACTATATGTATAACCACTTGTAACTATATTTATAATTTTATATATAAAAACATACAACATAAAGTTTAACTATATGTGTATAACAATATATAAATATTCTTATAACTATAAATAACTCTATATAAATAAATATAACTTTATTTTTAATTATGTATACATATATGTAAATCTATATACTTGTTTATATCTTGGTATAGATTTATTTATATTTACTTATAACTACTTGTATGCATATATCTATATATAATTATATGGTTACCTATATGTAACTATTTATAACTACATTTACTATATGTATCCTAACATATAATTATTTATGGGATAATACCAATTTGTTGCACTAACTTGAAATTAAATGGCAAAAGATATAATATCAACAATATGTAAGCACATAGCATGAGAGTGCCTGTTGATCAGGCTCATATATGGTATAATACAAATAAGGGTCGTATACTTACCTAATCCCAGCCCTTGGGCCTCAAGTTCAAAAATGAAGTTATGTACGACAAAAGATATAATATTTGATAGATTTATATAGAAGAAATTTTATTTTCTTTTTTATATTTTTTCATTCTAACACTACACTCTCTATCTATCTCTGTCCCTCTCTAATTATTTCTGTCACTCTATTCCTCTTTTTCTTTATGTGTCACACTCTCTCTCTTGTTATTTTCTTTCTCGCTCTTCTTTCTTGCTTGTTCTCTCCCTCTCCCCCCCCTCTCCCTCTCCCACTCTCTCACTCTTTCTCTCACTTTCCCTCTTTCTCCCTCTCACTCTTCCTCTCTCTCTCTCTTTCCCTCTCTATCCCTTTCACCATTTCTCCCCCCTCTCACTTCCTTTCCCATTTCTCTCGCCCTCTCTCTCCGTCTCACCATTTCTCTCTCCATCTCTCTCCCTCCTCTCTCCTCTCTCTCTCTCTCTCTGCTCATCTTCCCATTTCTCTGTCCTCTCTCTCTCTCCCCACCTTCTCTCTCTCTCTCTCTATCTCTCTCTCTCTCTCTCTCTCTTTCTCTCTCTCTCTCTCTTTCTCTCTCTCTCCCTCTCCCCCTTCAAACTTTAAATGTCTTTTTTTTGCTTTCCTTTCTTGTGTATCATCATATTTTGCTCCCTATATCTAGTATTACTGTGATATCTAGTAATCTTTATTGTGCTACAAATGGCTTTATCTATTTATGTAGATTCTTAAAATGCATTGCCTCGATATTCATGATATTTAATTTTTTAATATTCATCTATAAAAAATTTTAATTAAATATTAGTATATTTTGATGTAATAGAATGGTTAATTCATTATAATGATTGAGCATTAATTTTTGTAAATAAAACAGGGCAAAATAAGTTCAGATCATCAGTGGATGTACAAAAGGTTTATTAATTGATTTTTGAATAAATATTTTTTGAGTGGGCTTGAAACTTTCATCAATTTTGCATGTAGTCAATCGAGATGGATGGATGGAAAAAAAATAAAGTGTTCATGTATTCATTGCAAGTGTTAAAATATCCCTTTTCGTGATGTAAACACTATAAGATACCATTTGGCAAAATATGGCTTTGTGTCAACTTATTTTGTTTGGATTTATCATGGGAAAAGTACAAATGCTCTGAATATTGACCAAAATGAGGATGCTGAATCATTTTCTTGTGGTAAAGAATCATCAAACACATACCATAGAATGATCACGCAAGCTGTTGGTGCTGACTTCAATATGAATTACAAGGATGAGCCACCTAATCCTGAAGCTTAAAAATTTTATGAAATGCTTAAAGCTATAGATAAAGCATTGTGGCTTGGTTATAAAACACATTCACAATTATCACTTGTGGCTTGACTTATGAGCATAAATCAGAAAATCATATGTCTGAGAAATTATTTGATGAGGTGACAGAACTAATGAAGAAGATTGTTCCAGATATTAATTTCATCACTAATAACTTTTAGAACACTAAGAAATTACTACGAGAAATGGAGCCAACAAAATTGATTGTTGTTTAAAAGAATGTATGTTATATTGGGGTGGTGATAGTGATTTAATTAGTTGTATGTTTTGAGATCATCCTCGATTTAAAAAGGTACCTCGTGTTGTTTTTAAGAAGATGTATTATTTTCTATTAATTATTCGATTACAGAGACTATATACATCAAATGCTACAGCAAATGTTATGAGGTGGAATTATGAGAATAAGGTTGAAGAAGGGGTAATACATCATCCATCAGATTCACTTGCTTGGAAGTATTTTTATTATTTACATCAACATTTTGCAGTTGAAAGTTGAAATGTGAGATTGGGTCTCTACACTGATGAATTTCAGCTATTTGGACAATCTGGACAATAGTATTCAACATGGCCAGTCATAGTGACACCTTGTAACTTGCCTCCAAGATTGTGTATGAAGGAGTAATATATGTTTTTTTCAATATTGGTTCTAGGGCCAAAAAATCTTAAAGACATGTTGGATGTTTTCATATAGCTTCTTATTACAGAGTTAAATCATTTGTGAGATTTTGGCATTGATACATAAGATATCTCAAAGAAGCAAAATTTCATTATACAGGCAGCCCTTATGTGGACGGTAGGTGACTTTATTGCATATTCAATGTTGTCTGGCTAGAGTACTGTAGGATGATTCATATTTCCATATTGCATGATAAATTCTGATGCATTTACCCTCTAATTTAGTGGCAAACAATTTTGACTTTATTGCATATTTAAAGAATCATCCAATTTGAAGAAATACAACTATATTTCGAAAAAATAAAATTGTGATGACAGTTTCACCAGCAATTCGTTCAGGAGATAATATTATTATAGAGTTTTAAAGATTAGGTTTGAAGAAGGTAACTGAAAAGGGTGCTACTGGAAGTATAGGCTAATATATAAAATATTTGGCTGGAAGAAATGTAGTATATTTTGGGACTTGTAGTATTGGAAGTCCAATTTAATTCGTCATAACTTAAATGTAATACATATTCAAAAAATTGTATTTGACAATGTTTTCAACATTATCATTAATGTAGACGGAAAAACAAAAAATACTTTAAAATCAAGATAAGAGCTGAATGATTACTGTCGTCATCCTGAATTGAAACTGAATGTGGCAACAGAAAAATTTCCTAAAGCTTGCTACATGCTTGATAAGAAGGCAAGATAGATATTGTGTGAATAGGTTAAAAATTTGAAATTCCATGATGGATATGTGTCAAAAATGGGTAGATGTGTGAATATAAAGAATCTTAAGTTATTTGGAATGAAAAGTCATGACTGTCATGTATTTATGCAAAGATTAATACCAAAAGCATTATGTGAATTACTTTTCCTAAGTGTTTGAAAGGCCCTTACAGAACTTTGTTTTTTTTTTAATAGCTAACTGTAACCATAATCAAAATAGATGACATGGTGAGGCTGGAGAATGACATTTCACTTATTATTTGTAAACTTGAACAGATATTTCCACCAAGTTTTTTTGACTCAATGGAGCATTTGCAGGTCCATTTGGCATACGAAGTAAGGATAGCAGGGCCAGTGCAATACAGGTGGATGTATCCTTTTGAGAGGTAAATGCATATAATTTGCTGTGTTTTATGATTTTGTACATAAAGTAATATTGTAATTTAATATAATTGAAACCTAACATTGTAGTTGTAGGTATCTTCGTAAGTTGAAAATGAATGTTAGAAATAAGGCAAAATTTGAAGGTTCAATTTACAATGCATCATTAGTAGAAGAAGCATCATCATTTTGTTCTTATTATTTTGAGGATTATGTCAATACAAAGTATAGAAAGATGCTTCGGAATGATGAAGGTAATGTGATGGTAGAAGATGATTCTGTGAACAAACTATCTATCTTCAAGAACTCTGACAGATCATTTGGAAGAGGAATAAGAAAATGTATGACAGATGAAGAATACAAAGCAACCCGAAGCTATGTCTTACTTTATAGTGAAGAGGCTGCACGATATATTGAGTATGTTTTCACAAAATTGTTGCAAGTTTAATCATAGTTTAATTTTATCTTTAATATGAATTATTAAAATTTAATATATATATTTTTTCTCTTTTTATATTTGTGTAGTATTTATGTCAAGCAGTTAAAATATAGGCAACTAGTAATTTCTAGCAATGATGTCAATTATACGCTAGATCCTGAATTTGTGAATTGGTTCAAACATTATGTGAGAATTATTAAGTTTTAAAATTTTAAATTATTTAATTTATTATTATCTTTTATTTGTTAATATTAATTTTTAAATTTATGTCACTGCAATTGATCCTTCAAATGGAGATTCAAATATTTTCATTCAAAATCTAAGTAAATGACCATTTAGATATGTGACAACCTATCCTGGGTATTTTGTTAATGGATATAAATTTTAGATAATCAGGCATGGTTCTTCTAAAATAACAATGAATAGTAGTATATGCATTAAAGGCGTAGGTTATAATGTAGATGAGATTGATTTATGGTCAACTCAAAAAAGTTATTGAGTTGGAGTATCTTGGACTCGAAAATAACAGGATTGTATTATTTAAGTGCGATTAGTTTGATCCTAAACGAAATGTGGGCAGAAAGATTCATTCAGATTATAAGCTATTGGATGTTAACCATAAACACAGATATAATCGATATGAGCCATTTATTATGGTAGTTCAAGCCACTCAAGTATCTTATTGTGCTTATCTGAGTTTATCTCGTGATAAGAGTGATTGATGGGTGATTTGTAAAATCAAAGCTCTGTCAAAATTTGAAGATCCAACACCACAACAAAGAAGTGCAGAATTAGATATTGCACTGCATTCCAAGAAGATGACATAAAAAATATTGTCTCTATGAATGTAGATGAAGATCTAAAAAATTTATGTGACTCAAATGGTAGCATAATAGAAATTGAAGATGATCAATTTCTATTTGAAGATGAGTTCGAACTTCTATCAGAATCAGACAAAATATCAGAAGATCCATTGAAGGATGACAGTGATGCCAATATTAAATTGTTATAATATGTATTATAATATTAATCTATCAAAAAAATTTTATATTTTGTTGAAATCTATTGGTGCGTTTTATTCTAAAATGCATGCTTGTTCATCATATCTCTATTGTTTGTTCTATGTTTTATTTTGTATCGCAAATTGTGCCTAAAGGACGTGACCATGATGAAGGTAGACGTGGACACATAAATGAACAAAATTCTTCTAGTATGCTACATCATGTTCATATCTATCACCATATATAGACTTTAAAATCATAATCACCATCTTCATTTCTATCACTATCACCATCATTGAGACCTCTACTATCACCTTTATCAGATGTAAGCCCACCACCCATTGTGCTTCCTCCACACACTTTTGATCCATCTCTATCTTCTACACCACATTTTACACCAATAGTTTCCTCATTTACAAAACCAACGACATCATTAAATGATGTGCCTTCCTCTGTAGTCAGTGCAAAATTAGAAATTGAGATTGTGGATGGTAGGTAAAAGAAATATGTAAAAATGACTTTAAAAAAAATTTGATGTTTTTGTTAGTAGTTTTTTTTTTTCTAGTTATGATTTACTTTTTTTCAATGTTAGTATTTTATTCGTACAGTTTTATTCCATCTCACAAGTGTTCGACTATAATTACAAAGTCTTTCAAGAAAATGAATAATTCTAAAGCATTCTCTTAGACGAAAGTTTCTGAATCAACAAAAGAGTCTTATTTTAATGACTTTCAGGTAAAAATAATAAAACAAACGCATAGAAAAATAATTATCAAATTACTTAACTATTATGTTGGTTATTATTCAAGTAGTAAATAATAAAATTTTGTTGTTAATATAAATTCTTTTGTGATTTTTTTATATATAAATCAATACACATGGGCACTCAAATTTGATGGAAAGATAAAGTCATTATGAGAGATCAAAGCTGCCCAACGATATTCTGATTTTATCCATAAATTAATTAATATCAAAAAAAGACATGAATTTATATCAGAGGATGACTGGCCCGAGTGGCTTAAGTATTGGGAGGAGCCAGATGTGAAGAAAAAAATATGATATTGCTAGCAATAATCGACGAAGTGAGGTAGTTGGACTAGGAACATGAAGTTGTCAACACACAGGAGGGTCAAAGTCGAGTATCGAACATGCTCGAGATATGGTACACTTTTAAAATTTTAAACATTTATATATTTAGCGGTTGTCCTAATAGTCCAATAAATCAAATTTTTTTCATGGTTTTATTAATTTTGTTAATTTTTTAAATTAATTTTTTTTAATAACATAATAAAAATATATTCTAGGCTGGAGAATTGAGTCGAGATCCAAATTTTTATGAGATTATTTGGAAGATACATGTGAAGAAAGTGGATGGTTAGTTCATTGATAACAAGTCTTAGATGATTGCTATAAGAACTTGTTATATTAATAATATTTTATAATACTACAGTACATTTTGAAAATTATTTGGACTGCAAAATATTTATTTAATTTTTGTATATCTAGAATAGTTTTTTTCTTTATTTTATCTCAGGACCTAATGGCGAAACGTGTGACAGTTGCTCATTGACAAGTTGAGCATTCTATGGATCTTCAACCAAGTGACTATGATCCTATTTATTTGGAGACCATAGGAGGTCATAAAAAGTAGCGAGTGTATAAAATTGGCTCGAATGTAGTGGAATTTTGTTGTAACAATCGTGCTTCTAATTCATCTGTCTTAGTAATGGTGGATGAGGTAGTCAAACAACAAGCAATGAAAATAAATGAACTTATTGTAGTTATGGAGACCAAAATTAAAAAGAATGATGAGTAGATATCTCATTTGAAGGAAGAAATATATAAATTAAAGAATATAAGGATGAGCAGATATCTAATATTGAAGGAAAAATTTATGAAATTAAAGAATAGAAGAATGAGCAGTTTACTAATTTGATGGAAGAAATGCAAGAAATTAAAGAAATAAATGATGAGATGAAAGAAATTAAGAATGTAATGCAACATCTGATGTCCTATATGGAGTCATAGTTAGTGGTATTGGCACAACAGATAGCATTCCGAGATCCAGCTACGAAACCTCGTAGGATTGGCTATCATTCCCTACCAATTATGAGGATGATTTCATATGAGAATTACATCTGAACTATTATTTATTTATGTCTATCTATAGCAAATAATTATGACATTTTTTGCAGGTTACAATTTTTTTATTATGGATTAGTTCTTTGCCTTTTCAATTAACCTAATTATGAATCTTTGTAGGACACATTATCTGAGACACATGAAAAAATTCTTATTCAGAGCATTCATACATTGCCATGGTCCTTCCAATACATGGGTCCCATATTTACCAATTTTAGTTTTATCAAAAGGAGGGCTAGCTTATTTTATTTTTATTATTTCTAAAACATTTTATTTTTGCACTATCTTTCTCTCTAAATATAATTACAGGACATCTTTTGGATTTTTGTTAGGCTGTATGACAATCAACTTTAATTTGTGTTTGTTCATGTCTATTATTATTATTTATATATATATGTGAATATGTTTGTGTGTCTCCAAATTCTTTGGGTAGAGTTTTAGCCTAGTATAGGTAAGTAAAAGCCTATATTCAGTAGTGGAAGAAGCGGCACTAGCGGCAGTAGTGGCAGTGATGGTTGTAGTAGTTGCAGTAGCGGTAGCAGTAACAGGGTGGCAATAGTGGCAGTGGCCGCATTAGAGGTAGCAACGGTAGCGGTGACAGTGGTGGCAGCAAATGTAGTAGTGACAGTATTGGTAGCGGGCGAAGTGGAGGCAGTAGTGACATCAGTGACAGCGGCGCCACGGAGGAAGCGACTGCATCAGTGGCAACGGCGGCATCGAAGGTAGTGGCGGCATCAGTGCCAGTGGCGGCGATAGTGGCAGCATCAGTAGTGGCGGTAGTAGAGGCATCATCGGCAGTGTCAACAACAGCGGCAGTAGTGGCAGCGACGGTAGCAGCTACAACACTGGCAGAGGTGGCCGCATCGACAGTGGCGGCAGAAGCAGTAGAAGCGGCATAAGTAGAGGTGTCAAACGGGCTGGGCCAGCCGGCCCGTCCCGTTTTTTTTTGAGCACGAGTGTGCCATGCTGTTCCGGGCCCGCTCGGGCCTGGCGTGGCCGTACGGGCCAGAAATATATTTTTTTAATTTTTTTTAATTTTTTTTAATTTTTTTTAATTTTTTTTAATTTTTTTTAATTTTTTTTATTTTATTTATATAAATTATTAAAAAAATATAAAATTTTAGATAATGTATAATATTATATATTTATAATATGAAAAATGTTAAAATTTATTAAAATAACAATGTTTAAAATTTTTTTTAATGTAATATAAAATTAGTTTAAAATTTATTATAATTATATAATAAAGTTATAAATTTTTAAATGAAAAATTAAAACAAAAAAAATAAATAAATCAATACATTTTGTTAATAAAAAAATTAAAAAAAACATAAGTAACTCAAATGAAAAATGACCAATCATCCATTTGAAACCGAAGGTCCAAACCAAATAAATTACAGTTTCAACACAACGTACAAACAAAGCGTACAATCAATAAAAAAATATCAAAATCAAAAAATAGTAGATCATCATCAATCGTCAATCGGTATATCATGAGCAGCATCAGCCGCAACATCAAGATCAGTATCATATGGATCATCATCATCAGCAATCAACTCCTTCGCCATCGTAGTGGATGCAGCTGCAGTCATTGTCCTAGTCCGAGCTCCAGCATGATCATGGATGCTAAACCTTGAATCCTCAAAATCCTTCAAACAGCCAAGGCCTCAATAATATCGAGATGTAATCTCAATCTCCTATCCGAAATCACATTCACTATAACAAAAAAAGTAGACTCCGATGCTACCCTTGACACCAGAGGAGTCAGTAGATCCTGTGCCATCCTAGATAGCATGAGAAAGGTGGACTCATATGATTTCCACCACTGTAATATATCAAGATTCTTAGTATCAGAATGTGATAGAATTGAGTAATAATCGGTATCTAAGTACCGAGAAAGCTCGCTCCTATGTGATGATTCACCCCTATGTTTTCCCCTCGCTAGCTGAATGGAAAAATCATCATCTCCGAATAAGGTATAAATATACTTAATCACAGTCTCACTACTACCACCACCATACCTAGTATCGTAGTATGTGAACATGTCAGTCAAATTCTCATGAATGAACCATTTAGGTGGCTCTTCCAGGTTCATGCATGAGGAAATGTAAGTCAGGGTGTTTTCTACCCCTTCCACCTTAACCCTAGGGTCCATGCATGCAGCGAGGCAATAAAGAGATTGAATAGTGGACCAGTACTTCAAGTACTTGGTTTCCATCTCTGCAACCATATGGCTAAGTATCGGATCAGCTCGATACTTCCTAAACATGATACCAATGTTGCAGATGCACCGGAGTACAAGGCAAGTAGTGGGCGTATAAACTGACGAACACATGTTTGTCATGTCATAAAAAAACTTCAGGAATTTCATTTATGAAATTCCTGAAGCCCAGTCAGTGTCGTTAATAATAAGTTCGTCACTATTACTATTGACGTAGTCGGATATCACGTGTTCGTGTCCAATCCATGATTCTAACATCAGGTACGTGTAATTCCAATGATGTCTCACATCCGATTGAAATTTCTTCTTCTTAAGATTCGCAGACAAACAGAGACTACCAAACTCTTGTTGTCTACGAGGAGTGCGAATATATTTTAGTGCATTACGTATATTATCCAACGTGGGGGAACACACATTCATACCCATTTGAACAATCAGGTTAATTACGTGACACAAGCATCTGACATGAAAGATCTCTACTGATGGTGCATCTCTAATATTCCTAACAAACATGTTGATCGCTACTCCATTATTAGATGCGTTATCGAAGGTGACACTAAAAATTTTATTTTGAATTTTATATTCCCTAAAGATTTTCATCATACACTCAAAAATGGCCTGGTCATCATGAGGATGAAGAATCTCAGAGAATAATAACATTTTTTTATTGATTGTCCAGTTTGAATCTACATAGTGGCTGGTGAGACATGCATAAGAAGATTCATCGTGACTTGTCCAGATATCAGACGTCACGGACACCACTCCACTATATGCAATAAATTCATTAATTATTTTTTGTTTTTCTAACTTATATATCTTTAGTATGTCATTCCTAGATGTAGACCTAGGAATTCTATGATAAGCAGGCTGAAAATATGTCTGCATGATGCGCGCTACCCTTGGATCTTCTGAAAATCTGATTGGAAGACCCATCAATGTGATAAGTCTCGCCATGCCGTCCCTATCCAACTCGCTGGAGTATATGAAGGGAGTAAACTTTGAGACTGGACTCGATCCAATCTCAAAAAATGTAGTGTCAAGTTGGGTTTTCCTAGAATCTAATGGACCATGTTTTTTGGTGCATAATTCAGCATGCCTCTTAAGGTGCCCAGTCCCAAACGAACTCTTACATGTTAAAAGTCCCATACAATATTTGCACTGTGCCATTTATTGTTCCTCACCCCTAATATTTTTTTGTTTTATTATATTAAAATGAGTCCAAACTACAAAAGTCCTCCTAGTTTTTTGTTTTTTAAAAGTTTAGGTTGAGACGACTGGAGAAAACAAAGTTTCAGCAGCCTCAGACCTCTATGTAATATTTTCATTTTCTAAATTTAAATATGTTTCAGTTGTATTTGTCATTTTTTAGGATTTTTGTTTTTAATAATATTTTAATAGAGAATATAAGACTCATTTTAATTTTTTCTAATTTCGGTCTAGAGAGATAAACTAGAGAGAGAGAGAGAGAGAGAAAGTTAAAAAACGTAAAATTAATTACCCGGTAAAAGCAGTGAGGTCGGTCACGTGCATGGTGCACCACAGTCAAGCTTTAATGTTCAAAACTCAAGTTGAGATTCCTGAAAATCCAAGCCAAATGCCGAAATCCCGAGTCCCGAGAGAGAGAAGCAAGATTTTTTAGAGAGAAATTGAACGATTTGAAAGAATTTATGTTTATGAAAAACATAAATATTAAAGAGAGGAGGGTGAAATTTATAGATTAAAGATAATAATTTTTTGAAAAAAAGTAATTTTTTTTAATTTATTGAATTTTTTTTTAATTTTTTAGGGGGCAGAATCATGAGGGCCGTTGGATTCTACCCCCTAGCCACTGGAGGTGAGATCTAACGGCTGAAAATTTAATTTTTTATTATTTTTTTTCTCATGGGGGGGGGGGGTGATTTGGGTCGGTTCGGGCCTCGTGGGAGTGGGACCGTGGGTCGGGTCTAATCAGATCCGACCCGCTGTCTTTTTTGAGTAAGGGGCGTGGGGCGATCGTGGGGTCGGGCTCGGGGGATAGCCGACTTGTGACGAACCCGTGCTGGTGTGCCGTGCCACGGGCCGAACCGTGCCGGGCACGGCAATTTTCTATGCCATGCCTCGTGCCGGGCTAGGCCGGCTAGGCCCGTTTGACACCTCTAGGCAGAAGCGACAGTGGTAGTAGTGGCAGCGGCAAGAGCGACAGTGACGACAGGAATGACAACAACAACAACAAATGCACTATCTACGTATGTATTAAGTCAGCATATACATACATAAAATATTGTATTATTTTATGTACGTATATACTGAGTATATATGTACTCAGTATATATGTACACATAATACTATAGTTTATATGTACATATACTGTAGTAATATATGTACGTGTGAAATGCTAGTATATATGTGAATATTTACTGTAGTAATATATATTTATCAAATTATAGTTTTTTTTATTTATTTTGATTTGATTGAGTGGTATAAATTTCTTACAGATATGGTACCGCATTGTTTCCCATACGAAGCTTATATGGGTGAAAAGAATTTTCACTTATATGACATACCATGACTCGGACAGCTTTTTCACAGTAGAAATATGGTGATCGGAGGAGTAGAGGGATAGAATGCAATGTCAATATATGGAAAGATTATAAGAAGCTATCTGACTATCTATATGTCTAGCTTTATGTCTATCTATCTATCTTTCTATTTGTCTATCTATGTAACCATCTATCTATCTATTAGTCTATCTACCAATCTCTCTATATATCTATATATATCTTTATCAATTAATCTATCTATATATCTGACTTTCTATCTGTCAATAAATTTATCAATCTATCTATTAATAAATTAGTCTATCAATCTTTCTATCATTATGTCTATATATTTATCTATCTTTCTATATGTCTTTCTATCTACCTAACTATATATCTTTTGGTCAATATATCTATCTATCTGTCTATTAGTCTTTATATCTATCTATATTTTTGTCTATCTATCTATCTATCTGTCTGTCTGTCTGTCTATATTTTTGACTCTCTATCTATCTATATCTATCTATATATCTATTTATCTATCTATTTATTTTTCAATCAATCAATCAATCTATCTATTTATTTGTGTATCAATCTTTTTATCAATCAATCTATCTATCTATCTATCTAACTATCTTAATATCTATCTTTCTATCTGACAATCTATCTTTCTATATGCCTTTCTATGTGTCGATCTTTTCATCTATATATCTATCTATCTAACTATCTATCAATCTATCAACCTATCTTTCTTTTGATCTATATGTCAACTATATGTCTATTTATTTGGTTATCTATCATTCTATCTGTCGATCAATCAATCAATCAAGCTATATATCTATCTATCGATCTATCTATTTATGTAATAATCTACCTACCTATCTGTGTATATATATATATATATATCTGTCTATCTAGCAATCTATCTATTTATCAATATATTTGTCTATCTATTTATCTTTCTATCTTTGTGTCTATATTTATGTCTATCTATCACTCTAAATATTTGTCTTTCAAATTGTATAGCAATCTGTCTATCAATCTATTTATCAATATGTCTTTCTATATGTCTATCAATCTAAATATCTATCTATCTGACTATCTATGTGTTTGTCTATTTTATTTTTTATCTATCTATCTAGCTATCTATTTAACCATGTGTTTGTATGTTTGTCTGCATGACTATCTACCTACATGAATACCTGTTTGTTTGTCAATCAATATATCTATCTATCTATTTATTTGTATATCTATTTGTATATCTATCTATCTATTTGTCTATTAATCTCTTTATTTATCTATCTATCTATCTATCTATTTGTCTAATAATATGACTATCTATCTATCTATCTATTTATTTGTAGATCCATCAGTCTATCTAACTTTCTATCTATTTATATATATGAATATCTTTCTATCTATATATCTATCTATATATCAGTCTGTCTATTTGTATTTCTGATTATCTAACTATCTATTAATATCTATATCTATTTTTCTATAAATCAATCAATCTATCTATCTATTTGTCTTTCAATGTTTCTATCAATCTCTCTATGAATCTATGTCTCATCCTATCTATCTATCTGTCTATATATCAATCTATGTGTCTATCTACCTGTCTAATAATCTATCTATCTCTCTATCTATTAATCTGTCTGTCATTATGTATATATATATATATATATATATATATCTGTCTATCACTATGTATATCAATCAATCTATCTATCCTTCTATCTATCTATCTATCTATTAATATGTCTATCTATCTATATATCAATATAACTTTTTGTATATCTATGTGTCTAATTATTTGTAAAACTATCAATCTACCTGTACATCAATTTGTAAATCTATTTTTCTATATATGTATCAATCTATTTGTCAATCTTTCTGTCTAAAAATATGTCATTTTATCTGTCTAGCTAATTGTCTATTTATTTTTCTATCTAACTATCCATCTATCTATATCTCTATGTATCTATCTAATTATTTGTTTATCTATCTATCTATCAATTTGTCTATCTAACTATCTATATAACTATCTATTAATGTGTCTATCTATATTTCAATCAATCTATCTATAAAATTGATTATCAATCTTTATATCTATCTATCAATTTGTCTATCAGTCTATCTTTCTATCTATTTATCTATATTTTTATATAGCTATCAATTTATCTGTCTAACTATTTGTCTATCTATCTATCTATCTATTTGATAATATATTGTCTATATCTATGTATATATCTTTCTATCTATCTATTTATATAATTATTTGCTTATCTATCTATCTATCTATCTATCTATCTACCTGCATGTCTATTTATCAGTTTATCTATATATATATATAACAATCTATCAATCTATATGTATATCAAGCAATCTATCTATCTACCTATCTATATAACTATCTATTTGTCTATCTATCAATCTATCAATCTATCTATTTTTCTATCCTTTATATATTTATCTATCTATATATCTATCTTTCTTTATGTCTATTAATCTATCTATCTATCAATCTATCTGTCTAACAATCTATCTATCAATCTATATATCAATCTATCTATCTATATGTATATATATTTGTGAATCTATCTGTCTATCTATCTATCTATCTCTCTATCTATCTTTCTATCTATCTATCTATCTATCTATATATTTTTATATCTATTTATCCAACTATCTATATGTCTATCTATTTATCTAATTATCAATCAATCTATCAATCTATCTATAAATTTATTTATCAATCTGTCTTTCAATCTGTCTAAAAATCTATCAATTAATCTATCTATCAATCTATCTATCAATTTAACTGTTTATCTATCTTTATATCTTTTTATCTATCTATCTAATTGTCTATCTATATATCTATTTAATAATCTATCTATTGACCTATATATTTTTATGGGTAATTATCTATCAATCAATCTATCTATCTATCTATTTGTTTATATAATAGTGTATCTCTCTTTGAGTTTACTTAACTATCTACCGACATGACTATTTGTCTGTCTGTCTAGCTTTCTTTCTTTCTATCTCTCTGTCAATTTATTTTTCTATATATCAATCTATCTATGCGTTTATCTATTTATCACTTTTTATATCTATTTGTTTGTTTAATAATTTGTCTATCTATTTGTCAATCTAACTGTCTAACAACCTGTCTATCTATCTATCTAACAGTCAGTCTATCTATATATCATTCTATTATTCTTTCTATCAATCTAACTATCTATTAATATGTTTATCTATTAGTCTATAAATCTATTTATCAATCTATATATAACATTGATTATCAATTTATTCTTTGTACCAATCTGTTTATCATTATATCAATCTATCTATTTATGTTTCTAACTAACTATCTATCTATTTATCTATCTATCTTATTATCTCTCTGTCTATTATCTATCTATGCTTTATCTATATATCTATCTATCTTTTTGTCTATATATCTATTCATTTGTCTATCTATCTATTTGTCTTTCTATCAATCTATTAATCAACATGTCTTTCAATCTCTCAATCAATCATTCTATAAATATATTTATTTATATATCAAACAATCAATCTCTCTCTATTTGTTTATCTATCTATCTATCTATTAGTATTTGTATATATGTATCTATCTATATATCTATCTATTTATATATCTATCTATGTATCTCTCTATGTATCTTTCTATCTATCTATCTACCTATCTATTATTCAATATATATATATATATATATATATATATATATATATATATATATCTAATTATCTATCTATCTATATGTCAATATATTTGTTTATCTATTAGTTTATTTATTTGTCTATCAATCTGTCTATCTATCTGCTATTAATTTGTATATCAATATGTCTATCAATCAACTTAGATATATGTTTATCAATAATTCTATCAAGTTAACTATCAATCTATATATCTATATGTCTATATATCTGTCTATCAATAATTCTATCTATTTGTCAATCTATCTATTAATCTTTATGTCTACCTAATTTTCTATCATCTATCAGTCTATGTGTATATCTAGTCTTTTTGTCTGTCTATCTATTTGTATATCTATCTATCTATGTATTATACATCTAACTATATATCTATCTTACTATCTATCTAATTTATTATCTATTTGTATATCTATCTGTTTATCTTACTACCTATCTCTATGTCAATCAATCAATCAATCTATCTATATTTTAATTTGTTTATCTATCTTTCTATCAATACGTGTATCAATCATTCAAACAATGTGTCTATCAATCTTTCTATCATTATATGTATATATCTATTTGTCAATATGTCTATTTCTCTATCTGATTAGTTGTCTATCTATTTGTTTGACTATCTTTCTATCTATTTTTATGGTTGTCTATCTATCTACATAATTGTTTGTCTACTTGACTTTTTGTCTACATACTATCTGTATGCAAGACTATTTACCTTTGTCTATCTAACTATCTTCATATCTATCTAACTATCTAATGATCTATCTATCTAGCTATCTTTCTATCTACATATTTGTCAATTTATCTATCTATCTATCTATGTAATAATATATCTATCTATCTATCTAAATATCTATCTATTTTTCAATCTATTTTATTATATATCTGTCTATCTATGTGTCTATCTATCTGTCTATCTATCTAACTATATAGTTATCTATCTATTTATCTATCTGACTATCTACTATCTATCAAAATATATATCTTTTTTTATATCTATCTATCTTTCCTTCTTTATTTCTAAAAATTTGTCTAATATTTATCGATCTATTTGTGTATCATCTATATCACTTTCTAACTATGTATATATAATTCTATCTATCTATTTACCTTTCTATCTATCTATCAATCTGTATAATTATATGTGTATTAATCTATATATCAATATGTATATCAATATGTCGATCAATCTGTCTATCAAACTATCAAATCAATTTGTCAACCTATCTGTCCATCTCTATGTCTATCTTTTTATCTATATATCTATCTATATGCCTATCAATCTGTCTATCTATCTAACTATCAGTCTATCTATCTACCTAATTCTCTCTATACCTGATAGTTTGTATGCCTACTATTTCTCTGTGTAACTATCTAGACGTGTTATTATCAATCTGCCTATCTATTTGTCGGTCTATCTATCTATCTGTAGGACTATCTATCTAACTATATATTTATCAATCAATCTATAAATTTATATATTAATTTGCCTATCAATCTATCTATCAAGATATCTATGAATCTATCTATAAATCTCTCTATCAATCTGTCTCTAAATATATCTTTCAATCAATCAAACTATGTGTCTACCTATGAGTATATCAATCTTTCTATCTATCTATATATCTATCTATCTATCTATATATCTATCTATCTATTTATCTTTCTATCTATCTATCTGTATATCTATCTATTTACCTATATTTCTATCTATCTATTTATTTATTTGCCTATCTATAAATCTATCAATCTCTCTAACTATCTATCTATCTATCTCTTTATGTATCTTTCTATCTTTCTTCCTATATATATCTCTATCTCTCTATCTTTCAATCTATTTATGTATCTATTTGACTATCTATTTATCTATCTATCTGTCTATCTACCAATCAATCAATGTGTCTGTCTATCAATCAATCTTTCTATCTATTTATCAATTTATCTATTTATCTATCATCTATCTATCTATATTTCTATTTATCTAATAATTTGTATATATATATATATCTATTTATTTACTTATCTATCTATCTATATATTTGTATATCTATCTATCTATATATTTATATTTCTATCTATCTTTTTATGCATCTATCTTTCTATCTATTTGTCTTTCAATCTATTACCAATCTATTTATCTATTTATTCATCTATTTATCTATCTGTCTATCTATCTATCTAATTATCTATCTATTTGTCTATTTATCTATTTGTCTATTTATCTATTTATCTATCTATATTTCTTTTTATCAATCTATCTATCTATATAATAATATATCTATCTATCTATATATCTATATATCGATATATGTATCTATCTATTTGACTATTTATCTTTATATCTTTCTTTCTATCTTTCTATCAATCTATCTATTTATTTATCTACCTTTCTATCTACATATCATTCTTTCTATATATCTGTCTATCTATTTGTCTATCAACATGTCTATCAACCTATCTATCTATATATCTATGAATCTGTTTATAAATATGTCAATATATGTGTCTATATATGTGTCTATATATGTATTTAACTACTTATCTATCTATTTGTATATCAGTATGTATATCTACCTATCTTTCAATCAATCAATCAATCTTTCTATCTATACATCTCTCTATTGATCTTTCTATTCTTTCTAACTATATATCAATTATCTAGCTATCTATCTATTTGTCAGTCTTTCTATCAAACCTATTTATCTATCTATTTATTTATTTTTTTTCTTTAGATATTTCTCTCTCTCCACCATTCTATCTATCTATCTAAGTCTCTATCTATTTTTCTATCTATCTAGTATCTATCTCCTGATCTATTTGTCTATCTATATGTCTAATAATCTATCAAAATGTCTATCTATCTATCTATCTATCTCTTTATCTATCAATCTGGCTATCTATATATTTATCTAAATATCTATTAATCTATATATCTATCAATCTATCTACCAACCTTACTATCAATTTATATATCAATCTATAAATCAATTTATTTATCAATCTATGTATCATTCAATCTGTCTATCTATCTATCTATCTAAATATCTGTCTATCTATCTGTCTAATATATATATATATATATATATATATATATATATGTGTGTGTGTGTGTGTGTGTGTGTGTGTGTGTGTGTCTATCTATCTATCTATATGTCTATCTATTTATTTATATATCAATAATTCAATCTAATATCAATCTGTCTATCAATCTATCTATCAAAGTATCTATCGATCTTTCGATGCATCTATATAACTATATGTCTATTTATTAATCAATCTATGTGTCTATCAATATGTAGATCTTTCTATCTATTGGTCTTGCAATCTATCTGTCTGTCTAATTGACTATCTGTCTATGTTATTATCTATTTGCTGGACAATTTAGTTATTTCTCTATTTTTCTGTCTATCTATCTGTTTATCTCTCAATCTATTTGTTTGTTTGTCTATATATATGTGTATTTGTAAGCCCATTTATCTATCTATCTATCTATCAGCATGGCTATTTATCTATTAATCTTCTTGAAAGTCTCTTTTCCTGACTATCTATCTGACTGACTTTTTATCTACCTAATTATCTATCTGCTTGATTATCTATCTATCTATCTATTTATTTGTCTATCTTTCTATTTATAATCTATCATAAATAATTTTAACTATCTGTCAATTTATCAGTCTATCTATCTATCTATCTTTCTATCTCAGTATCTATCTATCTGTCTAACTATCTTTCAATCAATTTGTATATCTCTCAATATATCTATCTATCTATCTCAGCATCTATCTATCTGTCTAACTATCTTTCAATCAATTTGTATATCTCTCAATATATCTATCTATCTATCTATTAGTCTATCTTTCTTTCTATATTTTAGTCTATCTATCTATCTATCAATCTATCTATCAATCTATCTGTCAATCTATTTGTCTTTATATTTATCTAACTATCTATCTATCAATTTGTCTATATGTATGTCTATCTAACTGTTTATCTATCTATCTATCAATCTATATATCTATCTATTTATCTATCTATATGTCTATCTTTGTTTCTATCTATATATCTATCAATTAATCAAACTATCTATTTATCAATCAATTTGTCTATTAATCTGTTTATAAATCTATCTATCAATATTTCTATAAATTTATCCATCAATCATTCAATCAATCTATCTATATATCTAGCAATCTCTCTATCTATCTATTTGTCAAACTATATATATATATATCTATCTATCTATCTAGCTATTTATCTATTTTTTTCTATCTATCTATCTATCTCTCTATCTAGATTTTTATCTAGCTATCTATCTATCTATCTATTTGTATGTCTATCTTAATCTATCTGTCTATCTATCTATCTATCTATCTATCTATCTTTCAATCTATCAATTTGTCAATCAATCAATCAATCTATCTATCTATCTATCTAAATGTCTATCTATCTATGTTTCTATCTATCATCTATCTATCTGTATATCTATCTGTCTATCTTTCTATCTATTGATCTATTTGTTTATTAATTTGACTATCTATCTATCTGCCTATTTAAATGTTTATCAATATATCTTTAAATGTATTTATGTCTTTATCTATCTATCTATCTAGCTGTGTGTCTGTCAATCAATCTGAATATATATCATTCAATCAATCAATCTATTTGTCAATCTTTCTATCTATCAATCTATTAATCTGTCTATAAATCTATATATCTATCAAACTATCTATCTATTTATGTATCTGTTTTCTATCAATATGCCTATCTATTTGCTTGTTTGTTTGTTGTCTATCTATTAGTGAATCTATTGCCTGACTATCTACCTATCTATCTATCTACCTACTAGTTAGTTTATTTGTCTATCTATCTATTTATCTATTTTTCTATCTACCTATCTATTTATCTATTTATCTATCTAATTATATATATATATATATATATATATATATATATTATATATATATATATATAAATTTATCTATTTGTCTGTCTGTCTATATTTCTATCTTTCAATCTGTAAATATATCTTTCAATGTAACTATATATCTACATGTCTATCAATTTGTTTATCTATCTTACTATCTATCTGTCTATATATCTATCTATCTAATAATATGTCTATCTATTTGTCTTTCTATCTGTCAATTTATTATTCTATCTATAAATCAATCAACCTGTCTATTATCTATTTATCTTTC